>WUQG02387555.1:0-45076 GCA_011317285.2 Androctonus mauritanicus | reverse complement strand
AAAAGGAGAGGCATAAATTTTCAAAAAATGAAAATGCTTCATTTATCTAGATGTGAAAAGAAATGCTAGGTTTGTAATATACGGTGGTATATAGCAATAGATTCGCCTGACAGAGACGGAAATTAAGGCGATGTTTACCCTGTCTTGAACCTCTTTCGACAAAGTCACGCTGTAGCTAATCGATAGCTAGGCAAATATAGACCCGGGGAGAAAACCAATTTCGAAATGGAAGTGTCACCCGAAGGCACGCGTTGAGTCGCTGTTGTTTGTTAGATTTTCACGGCAATGAGCATCACAGTAGAGTGTATAAATCGTGATTAAAAATATAGATTATGGTTTACAGGTAACACACTCTTATGATTATATGAGTTTCCAAAAATATCTCTAAAAGAATATCGGTTATGTAAAATATAATCTCTTTCACATATGCATGTCAAACAGATTAGGTATATAATCTGAATTTTTATTTGAAAGAAAAAAAATCGTTAATATCTAATGATTGAATTCTCAAAAAAAAGGATGTTAACAATCAAAATAATTCGTCTAAAAGAAATTGTTCATTAAACATCTTATCTTTCGTATCTAGAAAATTTAATCCGAAATAAACAAATGGAAAATAAAAAACAATTCATTTCATTTCTTTTAAATAAAAATATAAATTAACAAACATCTCATTATTAACCTTTCTTTATAAATTTCTGTTGCATTTATATTGTAAGTTTTTGAGATTAATTTTTTGTCAAGTGATGTTTTGAAGAAAATTTTTAAATGCACGCTTGTTTATATTTCTAAAATAAACAATACTTTTAATTAAAATTAAGGCGAACATAAGAAAAATAAATATTTTTCCTGTGCATGCGAATAAATTTAATATTCTCCACAACTTTTTCATCTTTTACAGTAAATATTTATAAGTTTACTCGATGGTTACCATTTGCTCTTTCGTATAAATATGTATAGATACTATGATATATAAATTTAATAAAATATAAAATTAAATATAAAATAACATAAGGCACCATTTTATTTTTTATAATTATTAACTGTAATTTAATTAATTAAAAAATAGCATATAGAACTTATAAATATATCATGCTATGAAAGAAGTTTAATATATTAAAAATAATATTTTATTAATAAATGATCATCATTGATAATAAAACAATCAGTTCGGTTTTAGTTCCAAAACCATCATTAAAGTTAATAGAATTTTTATTTAGTAAATAAATAAAATTGCTTTATTCATCACAAATTATAAAATATACTGATTTTCCATTACTCTATATCCTGAAACAGAAATTTTGATTTTAGTCTCAGAATTTTTGATGAAGAATTTTTCTCTTCTTATATATAAATGAATAAAAAATCCACTTCAACATTTTATGGTTTTAAAGTTTATAAAGATTTGAGAAAACAGTCAAAACTCAAATGCAAAATTATTTTCGAAATTTGCAACAAAAACTGTTAGAACGATGAATCGTATATTATTTTTAGTTTCAAAAGAATAATTAAGCTCTCATTAAAATACATGAGGAAAAAAATTAAAAAAATAAATTTAAATATTCCAAAGGGAATCATTAACACAAATACAGAAAAATTTCGAGAATTGCTGCATATAATAAACCTAGAGGATTTTTCTGTGTTATACTTTGTTCAACTTCGATTGCATTTGAGACTCAAACAGTTAACCCAAAGGTATTGCGAAAATTTTAAATTCCCGAATTTATTTTCTAAAGAATTGTGACTGCTTCTTACGCATTTCATTATTAAAGATAACAAATATTGTAAGCGATACATGAGGAAATGTTTATTCTTAACATTCATTGTTAAATAGAAGGAATTTCAGATACAAATTGCAATGCATTATTATGAGTGAATAAGGGAATATGAAAGAGGATGACGAAGCTTATCGATAACACCGTGAACAACAATGTTTGTAAATCTTGTGCCTTTAATATGCTGTAATATGATGGGATGGGGTATTTTTTTTATAAATGTACTAATTACATTTTAATGTTTAAAATTCTATTTAAAATATAAAAATACTAATACAACGATATTTATAACTAATTACTTTTCATAAATCAAATTTAAGTTTGTACCTTTAATTAATTTATTAAAGTTAGAAACATTATTATTAATTTTATTTTTAACTTGTTTCATCGAACCTTGCATAACTGATAAATCACATATAATAAAATTCCTTACAAAAACTGCTTAATAAATTTCTAATAAATAATACTTTGTTTAACTTTATTCCTTTAGGATTTAGATTTACATTCATTATGCATATTCCAATAGAAATATCATATTCTTGTACAATAATATGCATTCATCCAACGAGTTTATTTTCACAATACATCTTGTGTTTTCCCAAGCAGGGATTCCGTCGAACAACGTCGATCGTATTATTTACACAGCAAGATTGAAAGATGCGTGCATTTCGTGTGGATAACTTTAACCATCCTTCAGCAAATACAGACGTTTCCATAGCAACCAAAAGTCAAATTTTTATATCTTTCCGGTTTTCTATTTACATATTGAGCAATGATTTAATCGTCAGTATCTTTTCACCATACTAAAAATTATTATTATTATTATTATTATTTCGTCTTTCGAAAATTTTAAGACGATGCGTCAAACGGGCGCCTTTGAAAATTCCATTTAGAGTAATCAGCAACACGTAGCCTACATATTTCATTAGATTGTAAAGTACTGACTTCTTCAGGGCATATTTCAATCGACGTAACGAGTGGAGGAAACTGGTTCATTACCCATGACTAGAAGTGGAGACCGTGTTATCTGACTATAAATGATGTTCAAAGATGAAACTGTAAAGCTCTATCTATTGACCGTGGAAATAAACGAAATGTCTTATAACCACAAATGAGTTTGCCATTGATTATCTCATTATCGTCATTTTAAATATTAAACAGTTATAAATAAACAGAAAATAAGGATGTTTATTATACGGTTATTTAAATTTTGTTTTTAAGTATTTGTCCATCATTGGATAATCTAATAATGTCTTTAAATAATTCGTATTTTAATTAAGTTTTCTAGTGTTTTTTGATAAACTTACTGTTATTAGTAGCTATTAATATAATTTCCTTTAAAATATTTTAAATAAACAAAATAAAAATAAGTGCTATTAACGTATAACTTTTTGAATTTTATTTATTAAAAAAAATTTGTGTTATAAAAATGTATTTTTTTAATGAAAATTTAATAAATGATATTTTTTATCAGCATTTTTATAACATAATTTTCGAAATATTTCAAATTATTCTTTCTTTTACACATTAGAATGTATTCATATTCACATCATGATTATAAAATTGTCATGATTTATTCCTCAGTTTACTTTATTTCTTTTCTTATTTTTAATAAATATATTTGGAATTTATGTCTTTGTATATTATATTTATTGAATATTTTTATTTTTCGTAAATTTGAATAAATTTTCTCGAAAATATTTACTTAATTTTAAAATATTAATAACTAAAAACATGTTTATTATAATTTTAATATAAAATCGATTTAACTTTGTTGTAAATTTATTCATTTGTAGTCAACTAGAATTATTTGATAAGCGTGTTATTACTTTACGATGCAGGCACAAAAACAAATAAATTTATTTAATATTTTGTTCTTGATTGATTATAATGAAAACTAAAACTGCAACAACACATTCTGCATATAATAAATCAAAATTAAATTTTTTAGTACAAAAACTATTTTGTACTAAATATTAATTAAAGGTTTAATATTATAAAGATCTTTATAAAAAATCAATTCATGATTATTAAATATCGCGTTTTTAATATTAAATAAAATAAAAGTATGCGTGTATATAAATCTATTTAATTAAAGTATGAAATTTTAATCACTAGTTTTGATTTTCGATAGTAAAACATTTCAATTAAATTTTTTTTATTTATTAGAAAAAAAATAAAAATTTAATTAAAAATCGTCAATGCATATAAATCGTTAATGGAAATAAATTTATCTCGAGTGATAAATTAATTAAATAAAATTATCTTAAACAATCTCTTAATCATGAATAATATGTTAATGGTTTAACACAATTAAATTATTGTCGAAACTTCGTTTCTTGTTATATTACTGTCGATCTGATCAAAATAGAGTAGGCAATTGTCAGCAAATATTAGTAAAATAATCCTTAAAGGATTAACTTGTTGAAGATAATCAGAAGCAGTTTACTCAAATAAGATATTTTATTGGCAAATATGTTCCCAATAACAATTCGTCTTTGAGCTTATTATATGACATTCTTAATAAGTTTTTTACAAATAATTCATAGAAATAATCATTGTTTCAAAAAATAAAGAGTTTTTATTTGTAGTTAAAAAGTTTTTAAATTATTTCTCTTTCTCTCTTTCTTTAAATAGCAGAATTCGAGTAACTCAAAAACTTTATTTTTCTATTTGGAACGATAAGAATTTATTTCTGCCGTAGAAAAGTTCATTTTTGTTCGAAACGAACAAAGGCATTTTATCTATCTAGACCATTTAGAAGAAATACAACAAAAGATATAATCGTTATTAAGTTCGGTATAGAATGAGATCAAGATGTAGCAAACTGCATGAAAATCGAATTGTACCATATCAGCGATGTGGATCTAGACCTCAATTAACTAAATGATAAACAATAGTTATTTTGTCGATTACACTTATTTTCTTTTGATAAATTCTATTATAATCTAGTATTTTTAACCGATCACGTTTGAGAAATATTAAATATAATTTGTATAAAACGTAATGTTTTTATGTTTCATATCTATATAGTTATCTTATTTTATATAAGCTTACAAGACAACAGAAACCATACGAAGAATGCGAAATCGTTTATTTCAGAATATATGGCTTCCAAAGTTAACCACACAGAATGACAATATCTCCCCGTTAATCCAGACACTAACATCGGACAATGTCTGAGTCACACATCCCTGGCCATCATCTTCTATAGAAGAAGCTTATTGAATGAGAACAGTGCCGTCTATCGCTGTTTAATAGCTCTCTTCCTCTCTGTCCCAATTCATGCGATTTCCCTGCCATAAGTAAAGTGTATAAGATAGTTGCCAGACATGTCAATGTTACTGGCGCCTGTAAAGGACACTTTCTATCTAAACTTCGCTGTCATAAGGAAACGATTTTAAATTTTAAATGTTTTGCATGCGTGATTTTTATTAATCAGTGAAAAATATTATAGAGTAAAAAATATTAAAAACATTCAAAACATACATTATTTAATTGCTATTACAGGCTGTTAGATTAAATATTTATACGAAAATATGTAACCAAACCCACATTTCTACTTTTTGCAGAGAAAATAGCAAATAATAAAATGTTGTTAAATCGAAACATGGATGCTATTCATCCTTACATTCATAGGAGTAGACTAATATTTGTGGTTATTCCCTTTTAATGAGATATTAATGAAATGATATTATCACATTATCAGATCATGAAAGTAGCGAAGCATAAACTTTTTATTGAGAAGCATAAAATAAATACAATTTCCTTAAATTTATCGCACTTTATTAGAGCAAGATAAAAGTATTTTTCTTTGTACGAGCTCTCTAATGAAGTCAGTCAATTGTCGAACTCCCAAAAGACTGCCTTCCGCTGTCCCGTAATGCAATCCCCCGATAAGTCAATTTATTCTTTGCAAGCTCCTCTGCTAACTTCATACTATTAGCATGATGTCATTGTCGGAAAGTCGAGCGGGATTTGATGCAACCTTCTTCCAATTTGTTTACAACGAGATGAAGAAAATAACATTAAGTAAAAGCGATGCTCAAAAATCTCCTTCTTGCCTCTTCATCTCGTGTTTAATCCCATGTTTTTGTTTCTTTTTATATTAATAATTAATATTCAAAATCTAAATAATATATTCCGTATGTGAAAAAATATATTGAATATTTTGTTTTAATTTATATTCTTAAAATAAATTTATAATTAATTTAGTCTTACATCATGTTTTCTTAATAATTTAAAATATAAAAAACTAATTTTGTTTCAAAGTTTCTTCGATTAAATTATTTGATATTTAAAAAATAAATATTTCCATATAATCTAGTTTTTTAATTACTTAAATATCGATTAATATTTCTCATATATTATATTTTTGGAAACTCAATTCTATTTTTATCTTTTAATTCCAAACTAAAGATAATTTCTAAACTTTTTGTAATTTTTAAATATGGATGTTAAACATATCACTTAAAATTTATAAGCTTATATGATAATTTTTAAATATTTTCAAAAATGCAACATGTTTTGTTACAGTTGCTCTCAGTATCAACGAAGAGTTTTAATTTTCTCTTCAAAATAAAATTAAATATTTTCACTCGTATGAAATGCCAGACAGAAAATCAAACAAACATTCCAAAACTTAATAAATAGATTAAGCAAGAGATAATTAATTTGCTTACTTTGTAGTGCAATATTTCTATTAGAAAATATAGTTTCTGGCATCAAATATTTCTAGATTTCTTTCATTAAAGATCCATTTTGGAAGAAAAAATTATGTGAATTATCATACAGGTTTAATTTTATAATAATAAATAATATATCAGTTTCAAATTTTCATTTTAAATGAATAAAACTGAATTTTTGACAATATTTTTACTAAACTTAAAATAATATTTAAATAATATTTTTTATATTAAGAAAATGTTCATGCAATTAAATATGATAATTTCTCAGAAAAACGCGCTTATTTTATAAAATGGAAAATTATTTAAGTTTAAAAAAGTAAGACTATTCTCGTAATTTATACGAATTTGTTTTCTTCTCCTCTTTTACGTTCATATAGCTAAATTGACTTCAGGTAGTTATTTTGAATATTTTTGACTTGAATAATTCATTAAATTCATGAAATGCACTCTAATTCCATAATACATAATTTATTCTTTTTTCAATTATAGCTTCTTCTATTAACACGAACATATATTTTTAAAATAAAAAAAACAAATTTATTTTTTTAAGAATTTTGAATACGAAAATCTGAAATATTTTCTTTATCTCTTAAATTATTTATGAATTTTATTTAGATTTATATTTTCGAGAAAATCCTATAGATATACACGCACACTATTGTTAAATAATTTGCTATATTATGTACTCATTAACCATTATATAAAAAATTTAAGTTAATTATATAATTTTAAATAAAATTCAATTTGTATTTAATTGCAAGCAAAAAAAAATTGATTTGTGATTACATAAAAGGGAAAGGTATCAGTGGCATCTAAGTAAATGATATGGAAATTTGTGGCAATTAAACTTTTCATTAGGTTAATGTATTATAATTAAAGAAATTAGATAATGTAAATTAGATTACACATAGATTCAATATTAAATCCCCACTAAACTGTATGCAGCATTGTTGTTCACATTGGAAGTTTTGTTTTTTAGTTGTATATATAACGTTAATAATAATTAATTTTATATCACAATATGATACAAAACATCATTTTTTATCATTTTTTTCAGTGTTTTTCTTATGCCACTACTGTGTCAGCAGCATATAAAATTTTCGAAACCATTATTTTAAATGTAAATTATTTCAGAAATTCTAACTTTTAAATGCAGTATTTACCGAAATTATACTCGTAAAATATTTTATTTTCAATTTTAATGAGTTTTTGTGATAAAAATATCAAAAAATAAACTTTCTCTTTGTTCTAAATTATCAAGATTCATGTGAAAGTTTACATTCAAAAATATTTTTTTAAATTATTCAAAAAGTTTTAATATGCTACATCACAAAATTTTTAATATACATGTTTATATGAAATGCAAATTCTCTTAAAATTCTAACAAACTTTAATCTGTTTACTTTCAAGGCAAATTTTTTTGTAATAAATAAAATTATAGATATCATGATTCTATAAAGAGATTCTAATTTTAAAATATAGCAAATAAACAAAACGATATTCATTACATTATTTAGATTTTCAATACAGAAGCATTTGTTTATAAAAAAAAAATAAATAAACGACGAAGGAAATTTAATAAAAAAATAAAATTCAGACGTAAATTATCTGAGCCAACGATGTTGACATATTTCATAATCAATATTAACGAAGTAAAATATCCAATGTTCTTTCTACCTGTGTATTATAAAAGATTGCCTGGGGCACAGAAAAATGTTGTTTGGGTGGCTACCACGTTCTCATGATACCATAAAACTTCTAACTATGTCATAAACAATGTTTATGTGAGCACTAGAGACTAGTAAAAAGTCTCTTATTCGATGTTATTTGCAAAGATCCTTGATGCGCTTCGATACTTAACGAAATGTTCAAAACATTATAAGGTCAATTGTTATTTTATAAAAATAAAAGTTCATTCTTCTGGTTATAAATACAATGTATAATAATTATTTCTGTTTTAGTTTTCTTTCATTTCAACGTATATGATCAACTATTTTCTTGTTCTCGCAATTTGTTTTCTGGTTGCTTTAAGATATTCAAATACAAAATATTAAAAATTCATATTTAAGCTAGTAGGAAACAAGTTCAACGAAACAATTTTTTATAGATAATTTTCTGAAGATTATTTTCTAGCATTTTGTAAGAAAGGCAGATCAACTTGATAGAACAGTATAAGAAAATAAATGAATTAAATTAAAACAAAATTAAATATTTTTTTTAATAAATTAAAAGAAAATTAATTGTTGAATAATAAAATTCATTTTTCATTAATCTTAAAAACTCGTTCGCTTTTTTTCGAAACAGTTGAGCCAATAATGCAATTTGCTTTAAACAAATACTGTAATTTTAATTATAGTGCTAGACGAAAGTGTTGATTTGATCGTGTGTTCGTCACTTTGTTGATCCATGTAGTCAGCAAACAAAATCTGATTGGATTTTCCGTTGACTCAGGGTCTGGAGATTTTTAACTTTGCCGAAAATCGTATTGTTAATATCTGTTTTAAACATTATTTGAATAAAAGTTTCCTTTTTAATTTGCTTTTATAAGAGAGAAATATCCGTTTAATTTAATATCTATTAGCTTTGTTTTGATAACTTTTGACCAAAACTGAAATATGTAATTGTGAAGTTAACTATATCTGGAAGAAACTTCGGCTGACAGTTATTTCTTTTTCTTTCACTCTATGACCATATTTCATGGCATGACTACGGTTCATTGATCGTGCATTCCCATCATACACTGCTTCATAACTCCTTAGAGATGTGACATTTATTGTCACAACATGATGTACTTTAAGTCAAACAGACTGCAGAAATAATGAACCATAGTCTATACACAGCCGATAGCTTCAAATGATTCATTATATTAAATTATATTCTATAAGTGAATTTTTATACATATAGACTATTTCTAACGGTAAAAAAATCATAAAATATTTAACAGTGATAGTTTTTCTTTATTTAATTTATGAATTACGTATCAAACATTATTAAAAATGAAAAGAACAAAGGAATAAAAGTATAGTTTGGTTTTAAAAAATAAAAACTTTTGTACATCCATGTCGAGATTTTATAATTAATAATTCACAGAAATATCTTTCTGACGTGGTGTTAAGACCACGTCCCATCCACATTAACCGGAAATTACATCATGGAATCGGACTTAAAGAACGCACCAATAGATGCAGAATAATGCGATCAGCAGAATGGAAAGAGCGAGGAGAAACAGCGAAAACGCTTTTCCCAAAGACTGTATGGAATTAATCTTAATTCAATCTGCACATCAGCGTATGTGAAGTCCTCCGGGGTAGCAAGAGGAGATACGGAAGGGCGAACAATGAAAATGGCTAGAGGAAAACGAGAGATGAAAAAAATCAGTATAGACTATCAGCAAATCTATTCAGTATCGAATTACCAAAGTTAAGAGTTTATAATGAGGTATACTTGCATTTTTAATTACGATAAAATTTAGAAATTTCATTTAGTGCTAAAAAAGCAAGACATTTATTGTTAAATATTGTTAAACCAAGTAATTCTAATTTAATATATTTCAGTTATAATTGGTTAATTGCTTCGTGTAACTTAAATAAAGCATTAAAGAATTTTGACGAAAACCAGCTGTGACTTAAATTTTGTGCATTTTCTTGTTAGGTCAGGTACGATTCGTTCACGAACATATTTTAAATCTGCACTTGGTGAATTCGCTATTCAGTTTTCTTTTTGCTTTTTTATCCGGTATTTTTCAAATATCAACGTGACTATGAAAGCTCATTATCTGAAAATTTATTGTCTGTTATGAAATCGATAAAATCCAGACATTTTTAGCATTACAAATATTCTTACAGAGACTAACCTTGAAACCGTACCTTGCTACACAAAACAAAAAAAAAAAAAAAAAATTAAATAGTTTTGCAATTACGAATCTTAAACTTTATGAATTTCTTTAATATTTAAGAACATGAAAAATCAATAAATAATTTAAATATATGAACTTTAAACAAAAAAATGTTTAGTTTTCTTTTTTTTTAAAGTTTTTTGTCTAAAAAGTAAAAATACGAATTAATGTTTATCTTGAATGTATTTGCATAGATAATATGTATGAGATGACTTAATCTGCTTTGACAATCTTTCACAGCATGAATTGTCATCGAATCCACATCAGAAGAGTTTTTCTTTGCTATGATTGCCATGTCGAGTAGCAATAACTATAGTCCCTGCAGAATATCCTATCAATTGTTAATGTGAAGTTGGCGAAATGATTTTTTTAGAGGAGTAATAGTTTTCGAATTGTTTTGTTCTATTTCTCTACTTTCTCATGTCAAATTTTTCATTAAAATTAATTTTTATTGTAAAAAACAGAAAGATAAGTAAAGCGTAAAATAAATATATTGTATAAAAATAAATATTAATGAAATCAAATGAAAATATTTAATTTTAAAATATTATTATTAATAATTACTCAAATTAAATCAAACCGAAATTTTTTTAAATAGAAATTAAATATATATATATATATATGTGTGCGTAATAAAGATTTTATTGATAATAGGTAACATTTAGAAATAAAATAATTCAATTTTTAATTAGAAAAACTTTAATTATAATAATGTTCCGATTACTAATATATAAGTTTCGCCATTTTCAGCCATAACATCAACGTAAAAAATAAAAATTGAGGCCAAGGAATATGTACATTTAACTGAAAATATTATTGCAAATCTTATTTAATTTTATTGATTTTAAATCAAAAGAATTGTCAAGTTTATTTTATATTAATGATTGTAACTATATATATACACAACATAAGACAAATAGCTTTAGTACTGCTTGTAGAACTTTTAAAATTTCGTAATTTTAAAAGTTCTACATTAGATATTGTAATGGTTGTCATCTTGTAATTGGACCACATAGTGATTTCAAAATAATTAGTAATGCAGTTCGGATTCAATGAACAAGAGGCTAAAATTTCAATGCTTTGTAGCTTTTTATGTGTAAAATATTTTGCGGAAGGTCTAATAAATAGACAGCCAGCAGAGTAATTGCATAAGACTGTTATTGTAAAATGTATCTTGAATCTTTTGAAACAATATCATTATTCTATAAATACTACAAATAATTATAGAGATATTAAAGTTTTAATGTTTTGAACGGCCATAATCTTATAACGACATTGTATACCACTATCAAAATAAATAGACATAAATGAATTGGATACTAAGAAATGATCCGAAAAGATTTGAATGATTTTAGGAATGTATTGAGGACGGACAATGAATATCTATATTAACAAACAGATGTACAGACGAAATAAGTAAATATATGAAAGTAATTTTTTGTAAAGAAAATAGACTTAAAAATTTTTAACATCTTTGCTATATTAATATTTCTAATCTTTTTGATATAGATTTATTTTAAGTAATCTATATTAATATATATTCATAAAATTTATATTGGTTATAGAATTATATATATTAAATGACTATTTAGTTTCTTTCGTATAATTCTTACCATAAATTAATTCCATTTACTTAGATTAGAAATTTTTTAAAATAGATTTTTCAATCGACTGATCAACTATTTTTCTTCTCAACAGTTCAGTAAAAAAGATAAAAATTAAATTTTAAATTGGTATTTCATTTATTCTTTCTTTTTCTTTATCATTAAAGGAATAGGCGTACAGAGTCACGATTTTTTAAAGTCATGTATTTAGATAATTCTAAGAATTGTTTATTCTTGTATTGTTTCTATTGGATAAAACATCTTAAAAATTTAACTAACTATTGCTCTACAGTCTGAATATTCTGTACAATTGGTAATCAAACAATTCTATAGCCTTATAGGTGCTACAAAAAAAAAAAAGAAAAAAGAAATAATAGCACTCAAGTCTTATTAATATTTATATTCTTAATTGGCAGATACCACATTTTTATTCTTTAGTAGGTTATGTTATAGGGTAAGCCAAAATCAGATTTTTTTTAAATTAATCAATTCTATTTAAATTTTCTTAAATATGTAAAATAGGAAAAGTTAGATAAATTATATTCAAATTCAATAAATGTTGGAATTAATTTGAAAAAACTTTAGCAAAATGTTAAGAAAAATAAATGATTGTCGATAAAGCATAATTATTAAATAAATGGTGAAAAAATAGTCTTTACATGAAATGAAAAATTTATTGCTATTATAGTGGAGTTATTAAGAATAAAAATTTAAAACAGCTGCTGTAATTTTCATTTTCCAGGCTGCACACTTTGATGTTTAAAAGAAGAGAGTTAAAATTTTTTCGTGAAAGCAATATTTTTTATGTTTTAATATTTTTTCTTTAATCTCATAAAGAAATGTTTAATTATAAATATTTACATAAAAAAGAAGTTCTCTCTTAAAAGTTAAGTAGGGGGAACTATAAAGGACAACAAATGTGAACGAGAGAAAAATTAGCAAACTTATTATGCAATCAAAAATTACTTTGTTCAAAATCTTACATTGTAACTCATTTCATTGTGTTATATCAAGAATCCATTTCATTAAGTTTTTCCACAATAAATACTTTATCTGCTATTAAAATTATTAAATTTTATTAAAAATTAATTATTCTTATTCATAATGTATACATAACTTGGTAGGCCAAATGATTTATAATTTGATAATCACATTGAATCGATTGAAATTATGTTTTCTGTTTCCGAAGAATTCTTTACTATATAGTTTCAACTAACACTTAAAATAATTTTTAAATAAATTTTTCTACGTAATAATACTTATGTTCATTATTTTTTTATTAAATTAAAATTCTAAGTATCTTCCTAGTTTATTAATTTTAATGATTATTTTATAAATAATCATTAAAATTAAGAAATCTCATGAAAAAGGTTGTTTGCTAAAAATTTTTTAAATAATTGCTTAAAAGCTAAACATAATTTTATGAGTTCTTGAAATCTTACATTTATATTTCTATAATTATTTTGAAACATTTCGAATGTCGATAAAGTTATCAATTATTTAAACGAAATATAAGAAAGACATTAAAAATTAAATCTGATGAAAAGAATATCATAAAAATGCATCTGTTTAATGATAACCTAAGTAGATATAATCTATTAGGTTATAGTATTTATATTCCTAACCTAATGGATTATATTAATTTAGCTAAGCTAGTTATTAATTTTAAAATTCATTTATTTAAAAAAAATTAATAATTTATACAACTTTTTAGAAGCTATTTACACTAGACTTGTTTTACTGTAAAAATTTTAACAAATTAAATCCGATATTAAATTAATCTATTTATTTAATATTCATTAATAAGAAAGAAACAGAATTTTTCTTCTTAGTTATAAAAAGCTGCTTTGCGATCAATATTAAATGGCCTTCCGGCACATTAATGCATCATCCCAAAAGATACCGCAGATGGCTTGAATGCATAACATGTAAATGGATATCGATTTACTTGTAGGGGTCATGTTCGGACGATGGAACTACTCTTGTCCTGTTGTGTTGTTGGGACAGTCAGAGACACACCCCATTAGGCGGTTGTTCAGTTCTCTGCGGACGGAGAGAACAAAGACCATTACCAATAGTGGAATTATTATTCTCGCAGAAAATTCGACTTATACTAAAGCATTGTAATAGAATTCTTTGTTGTTTCTATTGACAGATTTATATGAAATCATATGTTTCCTGCTGAAAATGATCTATTATTTGGAATATGAATGAGATAAACCGTTCTTTTTCAATCGTTTCTTTATTCGACTTAAAATATTAGAAACAAATAAAAAGTTGAATATAATGTAGAAATGAATAAGTTTTATCTAATAAATTCGTTGAAATTGAAATAATTAATGTTATTTCTTTAAAATTTATAGTTTTTAACAGTTAAAATTAATACGCTTGCACTAGGACAATATTCTAAAATTATATCAAATTTTCTATATATCATTTCATTTTATTCCTAATAATATTTTATATTTAAATTCATTTATAGGAAAATATTCGAAAAAATTAATAAATAAATTTATTCGACAATTATATTATGTATAAATAACAAGTCTAGAATTATGACTTGTCGTTTCATATTTTCTGCAACAAAGTATTTTGTTTCCAGAACATTATGATACTCAAACATCCAGAACAGGAAATTCCTTAAATGGACTAACTTTAATGAAGTGAAAAGCTAGATGTATGTGCCATATTCTAAGAGAAATCCATTTCCAAAACAATGATAACATTTATGGATTCCCTATCTGCTTTCCATGGGAACGGAAAAAATTAAAAATTCTTTCTTAAAATCACTAATGAAAATAATTTGTATCTATTTAGGCTATATATTTTTTATTAAACGAATGTATTTTTATGGTATTCTTCTTATAAGTTCTTATTTTCAAATTTAATTTTTAATATCTTTCTTTTAAATAATTGATAACTTTTCAACTTTCTAAATTTTTCAAAATAAATAATTTTTAAATAACGATATTAGTTAATATTTTGTTTGATTATATTAAATAACTAGCCGTGACAATTTTTATATTATTAAAATTCTTCAAAGAAAAATGTAAGTAATTTTATATGCTTTTTAAGAGCAGAAAATGCTTATCATGTTTGATTTATAAGTATTTAACTTTAAAACATTATTTTTATAGCTTTTACCTATATATATATATATATATATATCTCTTTATAGAAAAGTAATTAACATTTTTTATAACCTATAACTATGGTTCAAGACCAAAACAGTTTTTCAAGTATTTTTCTTCCACTTTATTTTAAGTGCAACTGATTATAAAAATTGAAGTTATAATCAATAACATGTAACAGAATGCCGCAGCATAATTAATAATCGGTACTTATTTTGTCTTAAACTTAATATATTTCATAATTTACACGTCGGTAATAATTTAAGAGCATGCCATTCAGAAATCCCAAAACAAATCTGATCTTTATAGAATATGACAGAATATTCTCAGATGTCCCGCGTTATGACGTCAGCACCCACACACAATTGATGTCTCTCTGACCTCATAAAGAATGCATTAGGAAGAAGCCTATTATATTACACTGTCTAGCCATTGTATGCTTTTAATGTTTGGTTGACTGCCATTACGCAACAATGATCTAAAAGATTCATGAAATCAAATTAATTCAAGAATAAAATCATGTCACTCTCGATGAATCACGTGAGTAATACTTACAAAAGAGGGAAAAAATGATGTTAGATTTATTTGCATATATTTTAAATATAAAATATGGTATGACTTGTATTAAAATTCAAAATATGCTATAATCATTTCGTCGAGAGAGACAGTCAATTCCGAATGACAAGAGGCAATGAAAGATATGTCATGGCAGATGGCATCCAACTAACTGTCAAGTGGCTTCAAGACTCTATTAACAGTCACCCTCGATGTCTGTGACACTGATGAAACAAAAAAAAATCTGTTTCCAGAAAATAAATTTTATAATCACTATTCCATTTCTTTGTCTGGTTACTTTTATTAAATAAAATTTATTTTAATGTTATGTACTTATTAAAATAATAAAATAATTATAGTCAGCTTATTAGACAATCTTTAATTAATTTTGTTTAATAAATTCGCATATTAACATAAAATCTAGACTATATATATTTTTATATATGTAAGTTATATAGTCTACTTCTTGAGAAATAGTAGTTATTAATTAATATAAATAAATTCGTAATATATTTCTAAATGATTCTGTATTTAAAATTATATATATATCGAATAATTTATTCATTGTATGAATTATTAACTGAAAATATTTTCAAAACACGAAGTGATAATTAATATCAATTTTTTCATATACACTTGAAATATGATTCAATATTAATGTTTATTGTTGCCGTTATTATCATTCTAAATCTAGTGAACAATGAATAAAAATTATTTTTAGTTTTTATGAAGAGCTTTTTTTCCTTGATTCTTTTCAAGAAATAATCATCGTGATTTTCTCTAGAGAAATCACCTTGGTTTTCATTTGTTCCATTTGTTCAATTGTATTATAAGAAATGTCGCATTTCTATTTGATTACTTCAAAATCGTATTCGATAAAATTAAAACTAGTTTGCAACATCGTTAACTGATGATAACGTTTAGTTTATAATGATGTGACTGTTGACTGTAATCTTCTTAACAACACAGTTTTAAAACAATCAACTAAAAATAACACTTAAAAATTTATAAAAATATGAACAAAGACATTTATAATATAATTTTTTAAATAATTATCAGAATTTATTTTAGATGCGTGAATTATAAAATACATATAACACGAAACACGTCTTTAGTTTATAATTCTGTTATGAATTTATTTACTGAAAGTTTAATAATTTTCATCCTCTTAAACAGAAATATTTGTGTACCTATTAAAATAAACTTTTTAAAAACAACTTAAGTAATTCATAAATGAGAAATTAAAATAACGATTTTCACATCATAAATGTAAAATAGTGAATTTACTTTCGAGAAAATTTCCATTTTGACCTAAAGAAATTAATTTTCTAATTGAAATTTATTGAAGAAAAAATTATTTATGGCATTAGAAATTATAATTGACAATTTATAAATTTTATTTAACTATAAAAATAAAAATGGCTATTATAGATTTATTAGCATTTAAAAATCTTTTATAACAGATTTATACGTTATATTTCATGATTACTTCTGAAATAAAAATTCTTTTATATTCCTAGAGATTAAAGTTTTCAAAATAAAAATAAGAAAAATATATATCAATTAGAAAAAATTATATTAGATCTAAATGGAAAATTTCCGCTATTCAAGTAACGCTTTCAACTTTTTGATACATTCGCTTATAATTATAGATTTCTGGAAAAAAAAAAAATGAATGATATAATGCAAAAAATTATTTTCCTGAGCTTCAAAATTTTAGCATATAATTATTATAAATCGTTAATTATTTTAGTTATTAATATAATAATATATATGATCAATTAATCATTTATACATTGCTATAAAAAATATTAAGGAATTTTCATATGAAGTACAGTATAAGTAATTAGATAGATTACGGCATTTTTTTCTGAAACAATTAACAATTAATTATTATCAACAATTAAGCTATAATCTTAAATGTAAGTCATCATTTTTTATATAGTTTCGGATTAAACTTTTAAAATAAAATTAATATAATTCCTGTTTCATAAAATACTATGAATAATTGTATGAATTAAAGAGGTCAAAATTGCAATGATTTACTTGTTATTATTATATATATAATAAATAAATCGTAAAATGATTAAATATTTATATTTTAGTGTCCGAATTTATAATATGAGAAAAATATCAAGATAAAATATAGAAAATGTAAATATTTGCAAATACATATACGAAACATAAAAGTCGATGAATTAAAAAATTAGCAAATAAGAAAAAGGATTTGTTTTTCAATTGTTAATGCTATAAAAGAATTACAAAAATGAAATACCGTATTAACGATACACTATAACATATTTAATTATGTAAATCTATTGTTAAATGTAATAATTAATGTAAAATAAGCTTTGTTAGAATACAAAATTAAAATCTTGAATAGGCCCGAGTTGGAAAGTACATTCAACTGACTAACTCTGAGAAATAATTATATTTGGTGAAAAGCATTATTAAAAGTTTTCAATTGAAAAGTTTTCTCATCACTAGAATGTTATAACATACCTAAATTTAGTTGATTAAATATTTTAATTATAATATTTTTAACTGAAATATTTGATATTATTTTATTCATAAGACCAATAAGATTTAAACTTATTTCGCCTATAAAATAGTCCAATGTTCAAATTTCATTCAAACTTTTATCTAATAAGAAAAATTTAAATTATCTATATCGAAAGTCGTTACAAATATATTTGTAACGACTTTCGATATATGTTATTTTCTTCAGATTCAATGTTATAAATATATTTATATTTATAAATATATTTGTAACATTGAATCTAAAGAAGATGAAAAATGTTTGGCATAAAATATTTATCCGACATTTTTCATAATCTTCTTTAGATTCAATGTTCAAAAATTATATCTTATTACGTTTAATAGTAAATAAAATAGACCAAAGGGTAAACTAATTCTTTTAAATATCAACCTTATTCATTGTTTTGTATATAAGCTTAGTCCGATAGATTTTCTTTCAGTGAAGATTGATTGATTAAAAAGAGGGTGATAAGAATGTAAATTTAGTTTGTGATAACTTTTTGTTCTATAGATAAGTTTGATTAGTTATTGATTAATTTTACTGAAAAATCGGGTCTCTTTGTTATCAAATTCTGAATTGTGTTTCGAGTATAATGAATATTTAAGTTTATTGGAAGAAACATTTAGGATTTCTTATTTAGATCAGCCTTTTCTTTTTTCGTCTGGTTCTTGGCTCTGCGAAATACAACTTTTTTCTGTAACTATAATGGTATTTTAAAAGGTTTTCAGTGCTTATTTCAAAAACATATTTAGTAGACATGTTATGCTTATAGGAAGTTATTATTGTAGTATCTATATTCTACAAAATGCTCATAAAACGATATTGTTCAGTCATCGAAATTCCACGGGAAACTATCATTTTTTTCTGTTAAAATATAATAGTTTTTGAACTGTTTATTTAAGATACTTTCTTTCATTGTTTTTTCTTTATTAATGATTGAATGGTTTAATGATTTTCATTATTGAAGGTTGGCAAACGTATTCGTCGTCGAAGATGAAGGAAATATTAAACACTGGATAGACTTAACAGATACGTAAACTATCCTATCATCACAGCATTTAAAATTTTTAAAACACGAGAAAAAAAGAAGACGAAATATTATTTTAATCTTAAAACGTATTATACTGATATTTTCAAGAGGATCGGATAGAAACGATATCATGGATGGGATAGCATCCGTTTCGCAATAGCCTGTAAATGCTTTCGTTAAGTAAGGGAGTTCCATGCTTTCGATAACGTTCAGCATACGATATTTGCTCCTAGATCATCAAATTTTCAAATCAGAACTTTTTCAAACGCTCTATTCTGCCATTACAGATAGAAATGATTTATAAATAGTATATGGTAATATATTGGTTGCCGAAAGTGCTGACGGTCATAGAATTTCCTTATAGTCCTATTGAATTAGGCCTACATTAACAGAAATGTTAAGTAAATCAGGAATTCTCTGTGGATTTTTAATACAGTTATCTATAAACAGGGGTGAAATGTTAGAAATAACCGATAATGTCGAATAATTTCGTTAATTATATAATAAAATATTACCGATTTACAGTAAATTCTAAAAAACATTTTACAATGCACGAAAATTAATAATAGAAATTATAAAGTAATAGCTACTGTATTCATTCTTTATCATCTTATAACAAAAAAGGTCATTTATTACCACATTCAATATTTCGTATATAAAAAATTTATTTTATTTATTATTGTAATATCATATTTTCACCAAAAACTATTAAAAACGTTATTTAAATAATTGCATAATACAGTGAACATACTTATAAATTATTTTTTCAACATATTTTTTAAGAAAGTATAAAGATAAAATAGTGTGAAATATAAAAATTTCATTATAATTTAAATGGAAATTTTTATTTTATGAACGGATGTAAATATATGTCTTGATTTAGAAATTATAAACTAAATTCAATATTATTTTTTAAAATTTTGAAAAGTATAGCAAGAAGAAGATTAGAACTAAATTGAATTCTATGTTTCAAACTGGAAAAGACAATAAGACTACTTCATACTTTATATATTTTTCAAAAATCAATATTTACGTTAATTATAGTGAATCGGGGCAAGATGATAATCGAGGAAGTAGCTTATTTTTCTCTAGTTCGTTAGTATTTAAACATTTGGCGATAGAAGGTGGTTTATTATAACTTCCTATAAATCCGCCAAAAATATAGAAGATAGCTATTATCATATTATCAATTACTCGCGTTGGAAATCGAAAAATTTCCAGTAAGTGTTGGAATTTTCATCAAAAATTATAGTCATTTTTTGAAATATTATTATTAATTGTAATAATATCAGAATAGTAAAAATTAATATATTTAATGTGTAATAGATTTATTTAAAGAATACTTTGCTTTCGATGTCGTTCAATTTAGTCATTTTAAGTCAGGTGATTAAAAGTTGCATCTCATACTGATCCATGGGAAATGACAATTTTTGTTTCAGAATTAGATGCCGAATTTAAATTTTTGTATTTATAATTTATTTTCATAAATTAAATGATAAGAACCTATATTAGAATCCAAGCAGAGGTCTTGGGTTCGAAGAAAGTTTAAAACTTGCAGCATAACATATAAACAGAGGAGGCATGAATTGTTCCTCTGTTAATAGATGACTATAATACTTATAATTGCTTCACTTCTTCACAGATTATATTGTATTAGATACAGGCCTACCTTACAAAACATTAAAAAAAAGAGATTACTGAAAAATGAAGATGAAAAATATGGCCTGGCCACACAGTAAATAATTCATATATATATTTAATGTTAATTGTGTATGAAGGGCTTAGAAAAAACTGTTAAATCCATTTTCTATTAAATGTTTGAATAGCTTGTTTTATATAGACAATTCCTACATCTTTCTCAATTAAAAAAGATTACTCTATATTAATTCTGGACTTTCATGATATGGAGCCACATTAAAGATACCTAAGAGTCGCAAGTGGCTCACGAGCGGCAACTTGGCCACAATATATATGATACCTAAATATCTGATTTTATATTCTTCTAATTTTATAGAATTTAATAATTTTTTCTACTAAAATATACATGGTATAGTGAACAAGAAGTTTATTGGATGAGTAAAGAGTACATTTTTTCTATTTATTAAAGTGAATATTAATAAAAGGGCAGTTACATTATCAAAAGCGCAGTACAATTAGTCATCTTACTCCTAATATTCGGGATAAGATGACTAATTGTAATTTTTTTTTAAATTATAAATCATGGCCCGATTGTTATATTAAAGTTTTTGATTGAGTCATATATGCAAAATTCTTGTAAGTTTAAGTACAAAAAAAAATATGAAATGAAAATATTCAAATTTAATATGAGTTTTAGGGTCAGAAAGAAAAAGTTGGTCAACTTCCTCCCATTCACTCTATTACTATAATGTATTTGTAAATTTCTATAACCCATATTCCCAACTAAAATGACGCCAATATAGTAACCTTTATACTAATATTGATATTGTAGTTCAATATGGAACTTAGCTCTATTAAAATAAATATCGATTAAACGATAATGTTAGAATTAATGATGGATGTAGAAAGAGTAATGCAAATTTATAAATGAGATTTGCAAAGAATTATTCTAAAGTGAATGAATAATTCGGCAGGCATGGAAAATGAATTGAATTCTTTTTACGCCTATGCCATAGATAGCTTTTATGATCAAATAATAGAGATCTTAGAACTTAAAGCAATCTAATCTATCAAAAAATTTATAAGTTAAAACTGTATTGATAAACCTATACGCCTTTTCAAAAATACTTCATCTCATAAATATTTAGATATAAGAATTAACATACAATTTTTTACATTAAAAATTTGCAAAATCCTAAAATTAGAGCAATTTCCAAATTCATGAGGTTGTATGATATAGAACATAAAATAAATGAAAGTTTTATTGGCCCAGGATCCTATATAGAATATAAGTTTTTTCCCAAAATAAAATAATTTCGATTTATAATTTTATTTCATTATTTGTATAGAATTTCTATAAATAGGATTTAATTTTATTCAACAAATCAGTTAGTTTAATTGAATGTTTAATTTCTCTTTGACTATTTGAAACTAAAGTGTTGTAAACATAAAGATAAGATACAACAAGATATAAGCTATTTGCTTGTTTTGAAATTATCATATTATCATTATAATTTTAATAGTTCAAACGTATGATTACATTAAAATAAATGGAGTTGCTATCTAGTTCTAGTATGTTTAAAATGATGCAATAATGTTCCTAATAATAATCTATTATTTTTATAATTAAGAAATTTTTTAACGTGTTTACAAAATTGTTATATATGTTGTTGAAATTTGTATGTTATAATTTAAATGTTAAAAATAAAATTGTATTACATGTTGTTTTATTTGTTTTGCGTCACATTAATTTCTGTGCATCTACGATAGTAAAATTTTATTAAATTTAAATTAAATTCAATATTTCTATAGGAACTGAATTACTTTATACATTATATTTAATAATAAAATTTTATTAGTCATTCAGATAAGTAAGATTAATATAGAGTATAATGACTATTACATTAATTAATAACTTATGAACTCAATTGTAGACATATAAGTCTCACTTTGGCAAACAGCCTAGCAAATTTAATTCGAAGAATGCCGATAAAATTTTCATCATAGGCTAATTTTTATATTTACGTTAATAGTTCTGATAAAAATCTATAGACCTATTTATTATTATTTCAGAATATTTCTACGATTATGACAACTAAATTATGCTATTATAATCAAATTTATTCTAAGAGATAAAAAATGTTTAGAATTAAATTAATGATTAACAATAGCTAACAAAATAATATTAATATTAATTTAGTAATGTAGTATTATTTCAAAAAATCTGCAAACATCTTGGTGATCAATTAATAAAAATAATTTTTTATGTGCAATCAAACTATGGCCTATCGAAATCTATCTTAATTTTTACAGGATATTTTGTAAATTTTAAAAGTGTAAACCTGTGGTGATAATTATATATATGTAATACTATTTTATCTATCAAAAATGCTTAGATAAATAGTATAAATTGCTAGTAAAACATATTTAGACCTACTGCTTATTATTCAAAATTTGTATATCAGCCTAAATCAATTTAAATAAGTATATAATATCTAAATTATTAAATTGAATTTCAAATATTTCTAAAATATTGTAAACCTAAATATAGACAAAATTTTGAACTTTTTGTTCGCAATATTGATCAATAAGTCTTTAGTAAAGTATAGTAAGCCTAATTACTATATATTTTTTTTAATGATCACTTCAATGAATTTATTAAACAGAGTTTATGAAGAAAGCTAAAAAATATGGTGGATTGAAAACTGTATAAATCGAAATCTGTGATTTCTTTCCTTAACGTTTCATTTATTTGGAAAAGTAGAAACATCATTTATTATATCTGCGACGTTTGATCGCGTCGAATCTGTCTACAAAGTCTCCGCCTTTATAAAGAATCCGTCAATCAATAGCTAAACCACGCCTATTACTAAGTCAACCGTTCGAATCAACTGCAGTCCACACCTACAATGTCGCTCAGTGACACACAACAACCAATAGAATTCTAGGATTAAAAATCGGTTTAAGTCAACATTTGCCTTGATTTAATTGACTGATTTTTATTAATAACTATATTAGATTTAAAAGCATAAGAAATTAAAATTTTAATTACAAAATAAAATCTAATTTTGAAACTGCAACTTATTTCTTTAATTTCAAATAAACTATTAATTCTAATTTTATTATACGTATCTGTTATAATTATTATTTTCTTAGTCTGAAATTCAGATTAAGAAAATTAAATATAGTTTACATATACACGAATGTAGACTTTATAGAAATATTTCAAAAATAAGATAATTGTGTTTTAAATTCTAGATTAAATCATATTTTTATAAATAAACAAAGTAAAATTTTTAAATATGCCAATTAGTTAAAAATTTTCGAAACTTTTGCATAAAAATAACACTTTCAAATATAAAAATATAAAAATCATGAAATAATTGTAAAGATTTCGAAAAAATAATATGTTCTAAATTAAATTTTAATGGGAAATTGTTATAAATAGACTGTATAGATTTATAAACTTAAATTACTATAAATAAATATAAAATTTTTCTATAACTAGGTAAGATTTTATGAGATTGTGATGAAGTAATTGAAAAATGAACAATGAAAAAATAATCGCAAAAGTCTAGTTAATTTGATAAACAATAAAACTTTGCAATATATAAATAAAAACTAATGTCCAAAAGTAAATAATTTAGAATTATATCATAGATTTTGAAATATTTTTATTTATTATATATTATTAAATAAATCGTTTCCAATAATAATATAACTATTTAAATTTAATGGGATAGAAGTTTAGCCTAACTTACCATTAAAAATATATAATTTAGCTAATAAGTCTATAAATAGTTCTTAGCCTATGATATAAGCAAAGTTAAATTTGTTCTAACTTATTATTGTAATCTATTCTAATAGAATGAGGAGGAAAAACAAAATGTCAATATATTTATTTCCTTCATTTAATATAATTGTTTCGAATAAATCTTGCATTCTTATGCTAATTTGAGTAGTTCCTATGAATAAATACAAGTTTTATAAATCATACTTGATTTAGGGCCGATAAATACACTTTTATTGACCTAGATCAAATACAAAATAATATTATAAAAATAATTGTTCATTTTATATCAATTTTTATTTTACATATATTATTTATATTATAAAATGTCGCTGTTAAATTAATTACAAATATTTCCGCGTTATTTTACAAAAGTAACAATAATTATTTTTAAAAAATTTTTTGAAATTTCTTTATTATATAATGTTTTCAGATGCTGACATAAGATAAAATGTTTATAACTAAAAAGTTACAAACAAATATATAAATAGATATATATTCTATTTGTTTCAATATAATTTTATACTCTGAGAATTTTAACCTATTAAAGTTCTTAGAGATATTTTGTTTTCAAAATAAATGTTTAGGCCTATGTCTCCTAAATACAATATTCAAGTCTTTTCATTACCAGCATAGCAATCGAAATTAGAATTATTGAGAAACAAAGTTTCTTTAATGATAGATAAAATTTCATTAAAAATAGAATTAGAATTATAACCTAGCCCACTATTTATTTCTTAGTTCCTGGAAAAACGTTTAAGTAGTTCTAAGTAGACAATAAACATTTTTGTTTATTGCCAATTTAAATCTACTTAAAATAATTATTACTTTATCCGGATATATATTTGTATATTTCAAGATACATTGAGTAGTACTTTTTTTCATTAATAAAACACTACTTTTTATGCTTAAAATTAAGCTTATAATGATAAAACAACTAAATAATAAAACAATATTAATTTTATTTTGGTTGTTAATATTGAATTTTAAATATTTTTTATAAGTTAAATCTGCACAAAGATGATTTCACTTCAATAATTTGATATATTGATGATCCGACCAGTTTTCCTATTAGTCGACGTTTTGTATACTATTCAAAGAATAGTACTGTTAAAATATTTTTTATGATGTTATAGATATAAATATGATTCTGTAAATAATAGATTGTTAATCTGTTAAATATCAATCTAAAACAAATCTTTAACATAAAAAAAAACACTGTAATATACATAGAAGTACCGTAATAAAATATTTTATTCTACTTAGCTATAATACATAATATAGTAGCTATTTAATCAAAACTCTATTATTTTATATAATAGTATGTTTTGTTAAATAAATTCCTCCATTTTTTTCTGATTTTCTCCTTTAAATTTCTTAATTAAATGATTATTTCTTATAAAATAGTGCTATCAAAAAATATATCGGATTCGAATAAGTTTAATATGTAAATCATATTTTTTTCCTATTTATCTACTATATCATTCTAAATTTTGAACTTTTTATTTTTTATTCGAAATAATAGTTTAGCTTAGAATTTTATATTCATAACATAATAAATTAAATTATTCAAATCTGAAACTAGTTATAGCCAAAAAAATTATAATAGAAACTAAATTTATACATAAAATATTTGATAATATAAATATTTTATATTATCAAATATTAATATAATTTAAATCTAATATATTTAAGTTATAACATGGGTTAATAAATAATTTTATATAGATTTATTTCTTCATAATAAATTTTATTTAATTTTATCGATTAAAGATTATAACACTTAAAAAAATTAAATAATTCTATGTAATATAGTTACTTGTCTGTAGTTAATATTACTATAATAAGATTAACAGTTTATTTCGAACTAAACTGAATCTTTAAATTAAAACATATAAGATTTAAAATGTGTTATTAATGTTTTTTCTAGCTGAATATAATATTATATAATAGAAATAGGATCATTCTATATCAAATGGTCTAATTTTGAAGAACTTCAAGATTCAAAACTGGAAAATCATTATTCTTGTAGCTCAAAATTTGCTCTTTCTAATGGTAGCAGAAAAAAAATTTAAATTCGGTATCAAACACTAAGATATTTGTTTTTAAAATTTGGTCAAATTTGATCAATGACCTTATCGCCTTTGACAATAAAGTTTTGAATTTAGCAAGAAAAACTAAACAAGTTTCCAAAGATTCAGAATGCTAGGTGTTATACCGAGTGGAAATTCCTAGGTCACTTGACATGGAATGATCTAATAGTCTTTCCGCAAGGAAACTTACAAACACTTTTAATTAAAACAGTAGTTTTCAATTCAGCTATTGACTCATCATCAGCTATAAATATTTTACTAACAACTTTATTATTTATATCAATTTTATCAGAATATTTATATCAGATGATGAATAGAGTTATTAATAGAAAATTTATAGCTGATGATTGTTCAATAGTAAAATCGAAAAAGTTACAGTTTGAATGAAAAGCATTGTAAATTTTCTTGCATAAAGTTATTTATTTTCTGTGATTCAAAATTTATATTCAACTCAAATATTTAAATCATATATAGCCTACATAACAATTTTCTATAACGAATTTTTCAATTTTATTTTAAATTATTTATCTTATTTTACTTGAACAATTTTTGATTTTCAAATTATGCAATCTATTTGTCGTTTATGAATTTCTGGCTATTATATAGGCCTAATTTCATTTACTTCTGGCTATAAATGACTGATTATTGATAAACAAATCTGTATCACATATATGAAATAATAAGTCAAAATTAGTAACAGCTTTTATTTATTATTAACATAAAACGATTATACTCAAGAGAAACAATAATAATGTTGAAAACTCACGCGTTTTAAATTAATGCATTACTGTAATTGTATAGAGCTACTGGACGAGAATTTTGATATCGAATTATCAAATAACGCTGAATGTTAATTTAATTTAATGGATGATAATCTTCAACAATACTACCTTCAAGTTTAGATGAAGATGGATGGCGTAAACTATTCTAACAAAATATTTATCAACTTCTATATCGCTAGCTTTAAATCATAGAATATAGAAGAGATTATATTGTTTTAATTGCTAATGAATTTCAACGATTCCCGAGCTTAAATTAAAATATACTTTACGGTATTTTTAATAATTTCAGTCATCATTTTTTAAATACTAGAAGTTTTATCACCAAATATATAAATTATAAAAAATAAATTGATATACAAAATAAACAAGAAATGCACATCATATTATTAATAAAAACTCTTATATGTAGTAAAAATTTATAATGTTATCATAAATAGGCTAGAATTTATTTTTAGTTTCTCGGGACTTTTAATTATGTTCTAAAATACTATTAGATGCTTGAGATAAAACTGAAATAGCCTTATCTTGTTTTAATATGTTTTCATGTTTCGAGATATGTAAATATTTTTCAGGAAACTGCCACTGTTAAAAATAATGATGATGGATTTAAGTATAGTAAATATATTTATCAATCATATAAGCTTACTAAACAAGTATAGTAGTAGGTTATGTTGGCACGCATGACTTCGTAAATGTATAAAAGTCTACTATGGTCATTAACCTCAATAGATCTAGAATAAAAATTTTTTTGAACTATAGAAAATTGATTAGTTTTCACTTTAAAACTGACATCGATTTATAAATGTCAATTATTTATAAAATTAAGATAAAATAAATAAATATAGCCTATTATTTATATTGTAATTCATTCTCTAATATCGAAGAATGCTTTTATTTTTTTATAACTTGTATGTAATTTGATTTTACGCGATTATTTTAATAAAAATTAGTTAATTTTTAAAAATGGATTTAAAAGTTAGCTGTTGTAAATAAATTTTAACTGATGATAAAAAATTAATTAATAATGTAAATTGCCAATTATAAAAAGTGAATAAACTTTTTAAAAGTGTTTTGGACTTTATCATTTTGTTAATGAGTTATAATACTTTTTTAAATATTATAATAATCTTTTATAAAGAAAGATATTATACAATATTCCAAGATAAATTTATTTTAAACTACATTTTACATCAATAATTTAGAATAATATAGGAATATTGTTTGAAATTTTTCATTTTTATTTTTGATCTGTCTACAGACTTTCATCTTATTAAGAAATCTATCAACCGAATGTTATCTAATTTCGTGTTTATCAAAACAATAAAGAATTTTAAATAAAATAATAATATATATTCATTGAAATTTTGAGAGAAAAACTGAAAATAAAATATGTAGTCAATAATCTCATTTCAAAAACACTGTATATGAAAAACAATATCGATTTTTTTCTTACAAGTAACTTACGAAGAAAACAATATACCGCACATACATCTGATTTATAAATGAAAATTATTTTTAGCAAGTTATATATTTTGATATAAGTTTTTTATTGTTTTTTTTATTAAATTTTAAGGTAAACGAAAATAGACCTATTCTGCGAATTCATAAATCTCTTTTTATAAGTAAAAATTCACAAGCTACGCTTTAAAATTTTAGTAGTTATTAATCTTGATGGTTACCCTATAATGAAAAGGCATTCAAGCACGTCGATAAAAATCTCTATAAATCATAATTTGTTAAAAATTTAAATTGATGGATTAGTTTCCTTAAAAAGTAGATTATATATTATGTTTAAATTCTCTATAATTTTCCTTATTATCTATGGTACAGAAAGCCGAAGAAAGAAATCATCAGAAAAAGTCAATATTTTGAATATAATGGTTTTCCCGCTTTAATACTAGAAACTCAAGAGTACTTTCTAAAAAACGACTAAATGGATCCCAAAATCTCTTGAACAAATCCAAGAAATTGTCATTTGATTCACTTTCAGTTCCAATCTTGCGGTAGAAATAAGCTTTTGTCGCAAATCGCATCGGAACTCATTTTGAAAGTTATTACTGGATACGTATTGAACTAGGAACGTATTATATATAATGAAAAGGTTTACATGTAAAATCTAATTAAAGAAAAAAGAAATAAATAAAATCTTTTGAGAAATGAATGTAATTTTTCCAGACACTATTTTTATTAACTTAAAGTTAACGAATTATATTAATTATAATTTATAACTAATTTAATCTAGTAAATGATAAAATTAAACAGCTTAATATAACTTATAAATCTATTCATCATACAGTTTTGACACCATTTTCTATTGATATGTAAGAAAAATATTAGATTACATCGTATATAAACTAAAAAAATTTTTATATGGCATCAACAATAATAGGAAAAAGTCTTTCTTAATTAAAAATACTTAAAATGTAATAAAGATAAAAGCTGTTCTTTTTGTTAGTAAATAATAAAAAAATAAGTGATTTTTTTTAAATAGCGTATTTTATAAGAAAGATTTCATCATATTTTTTAAGAAAGATTTTAGACTAAAAATAAAATATTACAATAGCAATTAAACCAATAAGATAAAAACGATTTTTAAAATTAAAAATCGTTTTTATCTATATTGATGTACTGTACTAATTAATTTAATTTTAATAAGTTTAATGCTTGATGTACTGTACTTTATTAGAATTAAACGCTACATACGTATTAATGTAATTATTGGAAGGTTCAGATATCTTGGCAAGTATATGACTTATTTCTAAATTTAGTAAGACATATCATAAGAAAATTTGAATATATTTATTTAATATTTTAGTATATAAAATTAATGAAAAAATTTAAAAATATGATTTATAGTAAAGTATAGCCTTTATTTTTGTTAAGAATATCTGACGTAATCATAGTATTATCGCAAAATTATATTTGCTAACATTGGCTTTACTTTTAACAATAAGATTAATTATATTTTTAATTAATAATAGTTTATTATCATTATCTTCATATATTTTTAGTGCTATTTATTTTTATAAATAGTCTTGCTTTATTGTTCTTTGGAATATAAATTTCAATGCATTTATAATATTGTATATCAAATTATTCATCCTACATATTTGTAGATGCCATGAATTCTTTTCTCAAAAATTAATTTTCTTTCAAGCAGAATCATAAACATAAATAAATCTTATTCCTTTTTTCTATAAAAAAATAAAAATATGTAAATTTTTAATTATTTTGTAACTTATAAAATTCAAATTATTTAAATAATTTTCGGAAAATAGCTATAGATAAGAATTAAGACAAAGATTAGTTGTGGTTGTGCAGTCAATCATTACATTATATGAACATTGAACTCTTCTGGACATATTTGCTTAAATGAATGATTCTTTGAAACAGTTTGTGATGGATTATTCCTACCTAATTCATATGAAATATAGTTGTGATTATTTTTATAAATTTAAAACCTGTCTATTAATTAATTGGCAAGATATCAATTGATTAATTGTTGGTACAGTTCTATAATGAATTAATTATACTTAATATTTTATTTATAAGTAAAGGCTATATATATTTAATATTTTTTCTATCAATTTTGACTAATTATTCTTTTAACTTATATGCATATTATTTTTTATGTTTATAATGTGTTTTAAATAAATTATAAATTTTTTAAAGCTAATGCATCCATTTTTTTCCAGATTATTTTTATAGTATATTCAAATTCTCTTGAATATTAATATTTCTAAGATTATGTTAAGGCCTAATTCTATTCTCATAAATAAAATCTTTCCAAATGATATTAAATGTTCACCAATTATCAGTGAATTCAAAGAACAGAATGTAAGCATGCATTTGTTTATTCAGTATATCGTTACTATTTTGAAATCCAAATATAACTAAAATCTACTCTTTTCAATTTTTAATCGATTAATGAAAAAAAAAAAAAACGCAGTGATCATATTGAATAACGTAAAAATTATACTTATCAAATTTTATTTAAAATCAGAAAAATCCAGTTTTAACTATGCATGAACAGATATTTAAACCTGACTAAGTCTCATTTTATAACAAAAATAAAGCACGATAAAAATCAAACTTAATCTTTTCTTTTATATACTGTACTGATTTTTGTCATACTGTTTTATATCACTAGAGAAAAATTGCATTTTTGTGGAAAAATATTCAGTCATAACTTATACATAATAAAATATCAATTAATTTATTACTATATTTAAAAAATCTCATTGAAATTGGAATAATTATAATATAACAAACTTTAAATTTTTGTTACCGAATTTTATATTCTTTTCTAATCTTGCATAAAATTTGGACTATTTCATTTTCTCTAGAATTTTTAAATCCGTGTGAGCATAAAAGAAATTTTATAGATTTAAACGGTCTATTATTATTTTATTTAATCATATTTAGCAAATCTGTAAGTTATGATTCGATTCCAAATTTTTATAATTAATGTCTTAAAAACTTTGAAAAAAGCATGCTTTCAAATATTTTTGAATCTATGCTATCTATTATCTACTATTATTTAGTTAAATTTTACATGCGTTTAATCCTTTTTCTTCAATGTTATCATCTAAAAATATTTGGATAGAATTACTCACGAAAGAAAAATATACAAATAATCAAATAAAAATGATTTCATAATTTCAGAGGTTTCTGTTTATTTTTGATTTTCTAATTTCACGGTTACTGTAAGGCGAATAATTTCAAAAGTTTTGGTTTTAACTTCTGTATGAATGTATTAAATATTTCGAAGTAGCTCGAATAAATTTTTTGTTCAAATTTTGCTAAAGTAGTTTTAATAATTTAGAAGTTTCCTAGATATAAATTTATAAATTGCTGTATTAATATTTTAATAATTTATGATTTATGACTATAATATACTTATAAAATTATTATGAGTCTAATATACGCATAAAATTATTAAAAAATAATATATAAAATTAGTCTACTTATAAAAATTATAATCTTTATACATTAATATGCGTATAAAGATTATATTTTTTTATTAGTCTAATTTTATATATGATTTTTTTTATACATAAAATATTATATATTCAATATTTAATAAATATAGTAGGGAAAATTAAAACATATAACTTATAAAATTTAATTTATTATAATAATCCTACATCTTTGAACCAATATCAATAAAATTTATTTTATGAAAAAATAATAATCATCCGCGTGGTTGGTAAATTTTTCAAGTCAGATAATTTTCATCTTAAAACGAACAGTCACTATAAATATTAGCAGACAAGTTTTATTATGAAATAATTACATAAATTTCTTATTATTAATTTTATTGCTAATAACTAAAATAGAAGTAAAAAATTAATTCGACAATATTTCTTACTTGGAAAATTTTAACTGCTATGCAATATAACTAATTGCGTATTTATTTTTTTTGTATCCTATATTCGTTCATTATTATTGTGGGGCCTATTGTTAACATATTTTATTAGAAATTAAACTTCTAAAAATACTTATATTTTATTATACTTAGCTTTATTATGTCAATAATATAAAAATGTTCAAAATTTCCAAGCTAATTCGTTAAATATTTAAGAATTTGATATTTACGAAAATTATATAGAATTGAACTCCAACAATATATTATTTGATTAATATTAATTACTTTTGGTAATAATATTTATACATATATTACCATTTATACATTTATATTTATACATATGACCACTGAAGATATATTATTACCATATTACAAGAATATTTTATACGACAACTTTAATCTTAATAAAATCTTTTATTTTTTATAATCACACAAAGTAAAGAGTGGGAGTAAAGATTTTTAAAATAAAAATAAGAGTTTCAAATCTTTTTTACGTATAGTGGGCGTGTAAGTAGGCGTATTGCTTGAGGGTTATAATACTATTTTCTTCATTTTACTTATATAAACTTTAAAAATCATCTTTAGAAAGATGTAGGCGTATATGTCAAGAAATGATTCGTTTTAATTAATTTTAAAATATGGAGTAATAAAAACAAGAACGATAAATTTTATTTAAAGCGATGAAAATATTTTATATATAAAATAGATTTACAAATATATTATTCTTTTCAAAAACAACATTTAGTAAAATTAAATCTGTAGTCTACCAATTAATTTTGTTTCGAAAACACAAAATTTATTAAATTTTCAATATTCTGTTTAAATATTAAGAGAAATTAGTTTCGATTCGTACAGAATAGGAATGAAAAAATGCGATATATGTGAAGAGAAAGAGTCAAGCCTGGAGGCAATTCATTTGATCGAAAATTTGAATTCCTGATTATTTATTTGAGAACTATAAATATTTGTTTAATACGAAATTTTAAAGTATAAACCAACTTAAAATTGCATTTCATTCATAAAAGATCATTTTAAATATAAATATTAAAATATAAGTCACTGAAGAATGTTGGTGAAATATCGATAGAATGTCTTCTCGTCTTTACCTTTGTTGGATGCGTGAATATTCTTTTGAATATGCGAAAGAATACTGAGAAGATTGATCAGAAAGAAGCTGGCTTTCATTTTGTTTTAGATTCCTTTTTTTTTTTTTCAATTTTAAAGCATGTTTGAATGCATAACAAGTAGTAAGTTGATGTGGAAATTTTTTCTCCAGTTAAATTTATTTCAGCAAAAAATATAATTTTTAATATAAAATTATTTTTATATGTTATTTATGTTAGGATTATTTTGTCTATTGTGGCTTTTTCATTACATGAACTGGTATTAGTTGTTACAATTGTTGTTAGATTATAAAAAATATTATTGTAATGATTTGAAAGTATATTTATTGTTAATTTTTAACGATTGTAGTATTTTTTATTATTTAATAAAAAATTTTTGCATACAAGTTAGTTTAGTAATTTTCACGAAGATTCAATAGTCTCTGAATGAACGATTATAAATAATAAATCCTAAAATAACTAAAAACAAATATTTAAAGCTTATATTATAATACATTAGAGTTTAATGTATACGATTTGCTTTAATGCTGTTTTTAATCTTTGCAATTAAAAATTAATTCCGTATATCTTGAAAAAAATCATAATATTATAAAAAAACTTATATGAAATCTAGCACAGTATAGTATTTCAATTTTAGCGGTTACTCTTCTTCCATAAAATGTCATTAACAATTTCGGAGAAAATTTGAGAGTTACTTTGAGAACTCGTCCATTAAGTTTGAGGTGACATGAGTTAGATCTAATTAATGTAAACAATGAGACTAAAAGGATAACATATGACAACCTGTTCATAAATATTTCTTTTTGTTTATATCAAAACTGCCATAATGCACATTTTAAAGTATTGTGACACTTTTGATATAACCAAATATAAAATATTTAACATTTAATGCCGCTAAATAATTATAAGTTATAGAAAAGCTGATGATGTTTTATTTTAAAAATATATTTGTTAATAAATTATATTTGAAAATTCGTAAAATATAGTCTAATTAAACAGAAAATATTGCTTAATCAAATTTTTTCTTTTTGCTTTAAATAAGAATACAGTATTTTCAAGTTTTCTTCTTAACTTCTTAATATTAACACTTTCAAAATCCTTAACATTTACATATTATTTTTGTTGAGAAACTGAGATGAAGTGTCATGGTGGAAAAAATAGATCAGATAAAATTATATTAAAAATTATCGATAGGTGTTAGAATTTTGTATACAAGTTTGAAGTTTATAAATCGAATATTACGTTAGTACAGTACATTCAGCATCAGTTAATAAGAAAACTGATACTGAATTTCTTCTCACTTCAAATTTAGATTAGTGTGAAAGATTTCATTTGTATTTTTAAAAGTTTTTATTGAAAATTGAACTGTAAACAAATGCAGATTGATTATAAATACTTACAGTATATTTAAACTAGGAAATAGCCATTAGTTGTCTTCCATTATATATTTGTTTAGTTAGGCCTAGCAGTGTTTGCGCAATGAATATTAATCTGATACTGTTACGCTATGAACACTGTTTCTCATATCAACTACTGTATAAAATTATTGTAAATCTAATCATATAATAAGCATATAAGCCTAATTTATAGGAACCAGAAGTTTTAAACAAATCTGCAACGAAATTTTAGCGGTCATTCAACTATTCACAGTTTAACAAGTACTGCTCATCTAAAGACTTCGGTTAGATGTGATCTAAAAGCTACTTGTGTGTTGTTTAATAAGTCTCAAACAAAAATCGAAGCGGAGAGAGAATCCTGACTAGTACACCAGTAGAAAAGTTTATACAAGAAATTAATAGTTAACATACAAGCCTAAAAAATAAAAACTAAACATTTTTTAAAATTTACGTGTGTCTAATATTAACTAATATTACCAATAATATTAGACACATTGCTCGGAATTGTTTTACTTCTATACAGTATATCAATTCTGTCTTCTGAAAGTCTATTTCATGATTTTTATACTGTTTCATTATAATATTTTAATGCAAAATTTTAGTTTCCAAGTTAAGTGATCCTTTATATATCTCTCTCTAAATTCAGTTTTATCCTAATTTATATCATCATAACTAAAAATAAATGCGATCAGTGACTCATTTGACAACCATCCAAGTTTGTTTGATAATATTAAAAAAAACGATGATCCATTTAACATTTATATTGAAATTGAGGTTTATAATCTATAATGAATGTAGACTATTGAGAAAAACTCATTAATTATTGATTGAAAATAATAAGATTAATTTTTATACAATGCTTATTTTCCAAAGAAAAAGTTAGTATAATTATGACATATAAATGGAATTATAAATTTTCTTTTATTTTCAAAATTTTATATGTGTTTCATTTATTTTTCATTTAGATTCATTTTTTTATAGTTTGGATCCAAATTAATGCTTAATAATTGTTATTTTAAATAGGCCTATAAATTTTATGCTCTAGGCCAGGGATGGCGAATCTATAGCAAGCGTGTCAAAATGACACATTGGCAAATTTTCGGGGCACGAAATTTTGGAGGTGATATATTGTTTTTAATTGAATTAACATTCGAATAAGCGCGGGAGCGATAGTTTTTATAAAAATCTAGTCTATTTTGCACTCACCTTTAAAAAGATCATCATCCCTGTTCTAGGCCAACTCTGAAGGTATTGTGTTTTCAAGTGATAAGCTTCGAAATAAGTTATTTGTATCAATAATAAATATCACTCAGTCGGAATAAATATCATTTCTATTTCTCTATTTTTCATATTTCAATATTTCTAAATATTTCAATATATTTTAAGGCATATAAAGTTACTTACGAAAGTTTATATTACTTATTATTACTTACGAAAGACTGTAGCGTATATAAATATAGACTATATATATTCTAAAATTACTGCAAACTATTTTTATAAATCAAAATTGATTTTATAATTATAGACCTAATATAATTTATCTCTGCTTATTAACTAAAACACAATCAAAAGTACAATAAGTCTTTATCATTTCGAACAACGAGTTTCTTTAATCTCACATTTTTAAAATATTACATAAACAGAAAGCAAAGATTAAAAATTGCGGATTTTGAGATGAATAAGGAATTATGAATTTCCAAGTCAAGAGATTTTCTTAAAAGCTGTAAAGGATCTTTTATCTTTCGAAAACAATCTTATTAAGAAAGTATTTTTATTCATTTTATTCGGGATAAAATATAATTAAAGTTATAACTATTGAAGGATTGAATCCGAGTGGTCAAAGTATCTAAACTTTTTCTTTTATTACAGTAAATTCTTTTAATATAACATAAGGAACTTTATCATACATTTTCCTTAAGTCGAACTACCAATAGTTAACATTTCTTGTAGTTTCGAGATATCGAGAATTTATTTAGCTTTTTATTTTGATTGATTAGTATTCGGTGCAGTTTATTTTCATCTTGTTTATAAGATCTTAAGAAAAGGAATTGTATTGACCTACATTCTTGAGAAATTTTTTTATTTAGAAAACTTTTAGGCGAAATTCAATCCCACAAATACTCGTTATAAGCTCCTCAGTTGGTTCCTTCAAGTCTGCCTTGGTTCATACAATTTATATAAACTTTAATAGTTTATATACAGAATAATACTGGTAAATAGTCAAAAATTCTATCTGAAAACAGTCCGAATTGAGTACAAAACAGTTTAAAAATGATGGAAATATCCACTCAATTGAATACGGTATCGAATGCATTTTTTTTAAATTTAAAATCAGAATAATAATATAAAATATTATAATAAATAATAACTTATTTTATTCTTTCATTAAACGCAATTCAAAATTTTTCAATCTCGTAAAGAGATCGTGGCAAGGTAGCGTAACCTATGAACTTGCGTGCAATGTATTCACATTCGTGACTATTCACTTATTATGTGCTCTGTCGTTTGTAGTCGTGAAATATTAATGACTATCGTCTGTATTTCAGAATCGCGGAAATAAATAACTGTACTAAATTTCCATTTTCAGGTCTATAAAAACTAATTTTTTGTATTGATTTTAAGCTGAGTAGAACTGTTTCGAATGGAAATGCATTTCTTTTTAATTTCACGGATTTGTATTGCAATCTAATAACGATAAATTTGCCAATGATTTATTCATTACAATTAACGAAATAAAAGTTTATTCCTAATTAATAGTTATTTAGGAATGATTAAGTTGATTATACAAACTATTGTAACGTAACTAATTAAACAGATAGGTTAATTTATATTTAGATTAAATTGCAGTATGACTTTGAGCACTTTAATAAAGCATCGTTTACTTTGTATACTTTTAACTGTGAAAATTATTGAGTTTAAACATAAGATTATTGCTTTTTGATCAGAGAATGAACTTCGGAGAATCGAAAAGAATAGAATAAACAAACTGGTGCTAAGAGTAAACTTTATTAGACCACTTCCTTGAACTTTTAGCTACGAATTAGAATTGCAGAAAATAGTATGTAACAAGCAAAGATTTTTCTTTTTATCGATAATATGTCTTCAAAATCTCCTAAAAGATCTTTGGGAAGATAATATTATCGATTGCAGAATAACCTTCAATCGTCCTTCAAAGCTAAGTTAAAGCGCTGCGGACTTACATTTCGATGTTATGATTGGACAACGACATGTGTGACGTCACGTGGCAGTGCGACAGACTGACGACAAAGATGGTGTCGCTGATCCCTCTGTCATCCTTTCTTGTACGGAAAAGGAAAAAGTACACCAAAGATATTTCTTTTTTTCACACCAAAGAAATTGAATGTAAATAAACTGTCAGATGATTTATCATGAAATTCATCTTATTCTAACGCTACGTTGCATCAAATGTAACTTAAATAACATTTTATCAATTTTTACACTTATTGATGAATTGCCAGAATTTCTATTTAGTCAGTATATAAGCGTTACTTTTTACATAAATTTTATTCAAAAATTTATTAAAACCAAAATTCGAATTTTATTTTAATTCTTTACTTGTTATAAAATATTTCAAAAAGCGAAAAAGTATGGTATCGCATTTTGTTTATAACATTTTATATCAGTGGAAAGATAAAGAGAAGAGGATAAAAACAAAATATCACTGGAACTACTTCGCGTCTATCTTAAATGTAAGATAAAACTTTTAAAAATTGCCATTTTGGAAAAGGGACAATAAAAAAAATTGCAAAAAGACATCAATAAAATCTGCGGCTTTCAGTTTTTGAAGTGAAGCATCATGACGTTTGGCCGTTTCCAAGCTGAGAAAATCCAACACCGTCTGCGCATCAGTATCGGTTTTCTCATCCAATAGCAGTTCGGGGGCGTGCTACGGAATTACAAGCAATTTTATGTGGAAGGCTGAAGACTTTTTTGAGTGTTTTTCTCGGTTGCATTTAAGTAATAGTATGAAAGCAATCGAATTCCTTTAAACGGAGGAATAAAATAACGATAGTCGAGTTTAAACATTCCTCTTTTACAATTACTACTCTGTAGAATGTATCTTGTTATGCGCCTCGTTTCTAAAAAATCATAAAAATTTATTCTATATTTTTATTCGACAATAAAGAAAATTTATTTTACTTATATCGCTTTGATTTTTGTTTTGTAATAGATTCGTTTACTCTCTCGTTTTAAAAGATAATTCTTGCTTTTTAATTATTTACAAATGTCTAGTTCCCGTTTAATAACTACAGAAATAATTCATAAAATATATTCTATTATACTCATAATTTACGAATAACGATTTCTATCATGAATATCATTAACGAATCATTTGAATAATTTATATTTTTCTTGATAATAGAACATGTACAGATCTATTAGAGTATTACAGGTATTATTGTGTCTGAATCATATATATAATATATAGGTATATAAATTTTTCATATTAATTAAAATTAGTTTTCTAATTACTTTTCATGGTGCAAAATTAATTTTCTGCACTTTAGAAAGAATAAACTATAATGAAGAGTTATAAACTTTTAAAGTATTTAAATTTTTAGAATTTCACTATAAGTCACTATATCATATATAATTTCAGTTAAAATATAGTGAAATCTAAGTACTTTCAGTTTCAATTTTCTCTTTCTAAACACACATCCTAAACTTACATGAAATTTTCTGTTTTATTAATTACGGTATAAATACAATGAAAATTAAGTTCGTAATTTTTTCTAATTTATATAAACAATCATATTTAGAAAGAATGATTAGATTAAATTGAAAATTTTTAGATAAGTTTCTTTTACATAATTTTGTATAAGTTATCAAAATCTTTAATTATTTATTTAATACATTAGAACTAAATGAAGATATAAAATATTAACTTATTACTTGGACTATTTAACCAAGAATTTTTCGTAAATTTAACATAGGCCTATTTCTTGGATTCGCACATGTTCTATTTTGAATTTAACAAAGTTAAAGTGCATTTGGAGGAATTAAACTGAACTTATTGATGGTACTATAAATCTTAAATGCAATATTCGTTAAAACCTACCTTCCAGAAACAAAGGGTTTAATTTCATCCTAGAAGATAAAGATATTTTTCATAAACTAGTCTACCTTTCAATGAAATAAAATCTATATAAAATGATTAAATTATGAATATAAAATTTAATATTTTTAGCTATATTATAATGTCAATTTATTTCAAACTAACATCGAAAATTTTATAAAATAAAAGTCAGAAACTTATTAATTTTTAATTGCATATTAAAAGATCTAATATGCTTATTCTAATGTAAAAGAATATTCAGATTATACAATATTTAAACTCCGATATTAGAGAGATAAATGGAACAATTTTTCGTTATATAAAATCCAGTCGATGGTGAGAAACCGTCTTTCTCCATTGTGTTTAAATTTAAAAGAAAATTACACACTTATTTTATGACAAATAAATTCAAACATTATTCATAAACTCAACGAAAGGAAATTATCATATTTAAGAAAAAGCATTCTCTTTTTCGATGAGAATGAAATGATAAAATAAATTATATTTGTGACATCGTTACTATCCATTCTATGCGTTAGAATAACAATATCCAAATATATATAATGTAAAAATTTTTATTACATAAAAGAAGATTAAATCAGGATAAGAAGACGCTAACATTAATAAGATAAAAGAATGTAAATCATAAACGAAGACATGTAGAATAACATGAATATGTAAATTAATAGAAAAATTAACGCCTACTTAAATATAATATAACTAACGAATAATAAATATAATATTATATTAAACGGATAATAAAACTTTAATAAACATAAACCATGAATATCAAAATATGAATGAACTTTTATATTAGCCTAATTTATAGTTAATTCCCAGATTTTTCATGCATTTAATTTAATTCAACGATATTTAATAAAATTCTATACATATTTTGCATTAAAATTCCTTCAATCTTTAGTAGTAAATTTATATAGATTATATCAACTAGACGAAGAACATCATATTCTGCAACATTAAAACGCCAATCTAAATTATTAAATTCAAGATTAATAACATGACAGTTCCTCTAGTCGTTAAGTGCAATATATTATTTCAGTTAATAATCATTTCGTATTCATTTGAATGCATATAGATATCAATTTACATTATAATTTGTAATACTGCATTAAATGGAAAATTCCACTTTTCTCTATCACTAAAATAACACTGAAGCTGATATAATTTTTCTATAGTCAAGTAATTTATTTATTCTTTAGAAATCTATAACTTAACATTAGTATTTAATAATCTATTAATAACCAAAGTAATAAAAGATTTAGTCACTGTACGATATTTCCTGCCAATTTATTTTTTTCTGTGAGAGTAGATTATTGATCTCATATGGTTCCAATTACCATTGAATTATTAGGCCTACAATTCATGCTTAAATTATAAATTTTAGCCTATATTTGGAATAATAATATAAACATATTTTATGTAATTTTGCTGTTTAATAGCTCATAACAGTTGATGATAAAATATCAAAGTTAAACTTTGATATTTTCTTCATAATTTGCAATTTGAACAATTCAGAAATAAATCAAAATTTAATCGTGGTTTTAAATTATTCAATTCTAATAAAAATTTAAAAATAATTCCCAGTTTGATCTAAAATAATTTAAATAAAATATGCTTTATGACATATTATTTTAATTAGAATTTTATTCCACGCAAAATAAAATTTGTGTTAGTACTTTTGATTTTAAAATAGAACTTTTTAATTTATTATCATTTTTAGAATTCTTTGATTTTATAACGTTTTTAATTATTTTTATATACAGTAGAACCCCGCTTATGTTTCTCGCTTCTACGTTTTTCGCACTTGTACGTTGCGTTTTGTACACGCTTTCGATTTTGCATGTAAAATCATCCCAATTGCACGTTTTCCATTTATATGTTTTCGCATTTGTACACTATTATTTTTATTCTCCAGAGTCGTTTCATCGCACTTACACATAAAAGAAATCTCTGCGAAATTTTTTCGACAAAGGAACAATTTGTTATACTGTACACTACATTATCTTACGAAACAGAAAGTAGGAATACAAAAGTAAAACCAAAACCAAAACTTATCCCACGAATCTTTCTACCGATTCCGACTCTCCCTTTCACGTTTGGACTCATCCATTTTTCAGAAGTTTCAGTTTTGGTTTTACTTTTGTAATTTATTGTACAGTATAAGTATTTTTCGCAGACAGATACTGTAGTGCAGCGTTTCTCAACCGCCGGTCCGCGAAGAAATTTGACCGGTCCGCGAAGAACTTATCTTTATATTTAAATATTACTTATTTACTTATCTTTATATCTAAATATTATTATAAGTAAATGAAGATAAAAATATTACAATTAACTTATATAGTAAGTTAATTCTTTATACCTAGTAAAATTTTTTGTTAAAAAGAAACCACCGGTCCGCGAAATTTTTTTCACAAATTTTACCGGTCTGCAGGCCAAAAAAGGTTGAGAAACACTGCTGTAAGCGATAATAAACTCTTACTACCAAGAAAATACTAGGATTCAAAGTTGCTTTTTTTCAAGAGTGATCCGAGACCACTACAGTACTTTGAATCTCATTCGTCAGTTTATGATTCAACCTATTGTGAAGCGAAAGGCTCATAACTACTCAAAAAATAGAAATAGTATGCTTATATACAGTTGTAATAGAGATAAAATGAAGTATAATAAAACTTTTTTAAAATTTAAAAAACTATTACAAAAGCTAAAGTAATTTATTACAAAAATATACATTAAAATAATATTTATAAAAATTTAAAGACTGAGAGATTGTTTTATTATTTTCTATGTTCATTTTGTAATTTTAGCATTAATAGTTCTACTATTATATATTTCCAGTCAGGATTAATTTCAAATTTTTCAGATGTGAAAATTTTTAAAGTTCTATTACATGAGTAAAGATTTTATAGGACGACTAAAAACTATTCTTCATTGTTAAATTTAAATATCTTTTTATTTACGAAAGCGTGTGTAGAATTTAAATTTTATTTTCTTGGCTTATTTCTTATTTGAATTTAAAAATAAAACTGGATAGTTATCATTAACAACAGTTCAAGGTTAATCGTTAAAATTCGTCTAATAAAACAGGTAATAAAAAATCACTGTCGTAATTAATACAGATGATGAAACATTTGTCCTTTCTTCGGCAGGATTTGGTAACACAAACTTTCAAAACAGCAAAAATTTTCATCATAATATAAACTTAATTTCATTTTCTTTCTTTGGAGAATAACGTCACGACTAAAAGTTAATAAATTAACCACTTGCATTTAAATTTGAGTGTAATTTACTCAATTTTTATCAGCAATTTTTATTCACGATCCCTTTGACGTGTAGTGACGTTTGGAGGAACTGGCAAAAATTCTAAATAATTATAAATCAATTTTTTATTCTCATGTTTAAAAAAAACATTTTTTTAACATGAGAATAAAAAACTGATTTATAATTATTTCCACCTAAATTTGCATTCTAACCCACTATGCGGTGTCTCTGCCTGCTCCAATGGCGACGTTGCGACGCAACAATACCGATACTCGTATTTCTAAATTACAATTATCGAATTAATATAGCTATAGTGTAGATAAGCTGGTGGCTGATGATATGAATTTATTAAATATTAACAGTTTATTAATTTCCAGAATAAGTAGGATTTGACAACAATAGAACTGACCTAAAGCAGAATTCTGCTTTAGGTCAACCTATTTGAGAGAAGAAAAAGTTCTCTCCTTTGTTTATGAGCTTTATCTTCTTTTCGCATCTTCTCATCCTTTCTAACTACACTCCGTCTCTCTCTTCTGTTTCCACATACCTTCTATTATTTTTCCCTAGCATACTGACTGATTTTTCGTTGTGTGAAAAAAATCCGCTTGCCTTCGACGGGAAGCGATGTCGATGGCGGGTCTTCTCGATCTGTAGCCACATCCGTACTGACTGCAAATGCGTTAGATCTATAGTCTCTCTTCGAAAATTGTATTTGACTCGCGCGTGTGCCGGATTTACTGCGATGCGCACTAGATCCCAGCACAATAAATGTGTAATGCTGTCCGCACTAGACATTTGCTGGGGCATTCGTGCTTGCGAAACAACCGAATTGACTCGTTTCGTCACGCCGTCAGTCGCGGCGGTTTGCGTCGCGACCTCGGAGCTCCTAGTTATATATATCGCTATAAATTCGGCCTTCTAAGCAGATGCTATTTTATCCCCTCTATTGGCAAAAGAAAAATATCAACAGAACAGCCAATTCAGGATCCAATACAATTGCCTGGATTTCTACGGGGATCGCCCGATAGAAATCTTACGGGCCGACTTGCGGATTTCTCTCTTCTATAGGGCAATTTCCTACCTTACAGTTCACAGCCTAAATCGGTCGTTCTTGTCCGCAAACAATCCAGTTTTTTTCGATTCTGTGCTCAGGTTGCGCTTGGTTTTAATTCGCGTTGCGAATTACAACCAGCAATCCAGTATATACAGTCAGACCTCGTTATATGGTCACTCCCTTATAAGGTCACCCCGCTTATATGGTCACTTTTGAAAAGTCCCTGCCAACTTAATAGGAATTCTGTGTATTTTGTT
>WUQG02387444.1:0-17880 GCA_011317285.2 Androctonus mauritanicus | reverse complement strand
GATGTTTCATGGTAGCGGTCAGATCAAAAAACTTTTATAACGATGGAGCTGGAGCCAGAGCTGGAGCTAAAGCCTCAGTTTTAAAACAATGACGCCGGAGCTGGAGCCACAACTGAAATATACTATGGCTCCAGAGCCGGAGCCTAACCCATTTCAAGCTAGCTCCCCAGCCCTGGTTTAAATAAGACTAAATTCTAAAAAAAAATTTCCAAAATAATTGCATTCATTTTATATTTTGTATACAATCAAATATTATTTCAAGATATGCTATTAAATTAAATATACAATATTTGTATGCTTTGGTAGTTTTCTATATTCATTTTTACATCAACAATCTTGATTCCAGGATTAACACAAAATTAAATTTTTGAGTATTTTACTTTAATTCCGATAATTTTTTCACAATATGATTTAGTTTTGTCTGTTTACCAAAAAGCAATCAAGTATTTGAAAAGGATCAAATTATCAAACAAGGAATTAATTTTTTTATCCCATAAAGAAGTATCAAAATATATTAATTATTTCACAGGAAAATTTTGTAGTTTCTCCAAATTATGATATTAAAATTATTATCCAGTTTTCACTTTGTGAGAGTATTAACAAAATGAAAAATGTTTGAAAAATTTATTCAAAGATATTAATTTGATTATCTCCTTACCACTTAATCATTAATGGATATTTACAGTAACTTTCATCCAAAACTGTAGCTAATTTTTCAAACCAATTTAATTTATTATAAAATAATTTTGAATTATTCATTATAATGATGATTAAGAATTGTATTAGCTTAGGACTGTAGTTTACTTCAAATTAACAAAATATTTTGAATTAACCAATACCAAATTAATGAAGTTTTTACTATAATACAAATATATTAAAATTCATAAATATGGAGATGAAACCCTGAAATTTTTTTGTAATCTGTAATCAGTTAAATAATTTTTGTAAGAAAACAACAGCTTATATGCTATGATATTAATAAATATAAAACCAGATTGAAGAAAATTTAGATTAATTATAAAATTGAGAAAATCTAATTATGCTTATAAAGATAGATTTAAACTTAAATTTTACTTGTTGCATATTGTAAATTATTTTATTTTTATTTTATTAGTATTCAAATGAAGGCAAAAAAAATTGACATTTGTTTATAAATACAGTAGAACTATTTATTAGGTAAGTTATTTTATATATATTTTTATATTATTCATAATTAAATTTTACAATTACAATTCTTAAATATGACAATAACAAAGTTTTTATACAGCCATTAACAAAATAATGTACTGAATACAATAACCCCATGATATTGCATTTTTATAAAATTAACTAGTTGCTTTATTTAATGATTCATCAGTACATGATTAAAATTAATTAAAATGACATTGCATTACAGAATCAGATGTCTCAATTTCAGATTACATTATCAAAAATAAATTCATAAATTAATAACATGGCTATTATACTTAATTTATGGATATCAATACAAAATTAAACTATATTTTTTCTAAGAATTGTTAGGTGAAATCATTACAACAAAATTTATTACAGATAGTGGAAAATGTACCTTAAGGAAAGAAAATAGTAAAATTTCATGTTATTGAATGATCAGCAAGATTTTTTTCTATTAAATCGTAACTAATTATCTAAGATTTTATTGTTATGTAATTCTTAAGTAAGGATACTTTCATTTTCATGAGGATATCTTTAATCAGATTCATCCAACCATTATATATATCTTATGTTGACAATCCTTATGGAGAATATCAACATATTTGATTCTAGATTAATACATTTTCAAACTATATATAATATGTTTTTGGCTCAGCCAAAATTGTGTTTATAAAATTTTTCACATTGTACTAGAAAAATCATACTTTTGATTTTGTAGATAGGATATGATGATAGAAGTATCAAATTTTCTAATGCATTTGTTATTTTATTTTTGTATTGCTTTAAAGAAATGGAATGTTCTTCTCTCCTCACCAGTAAAATCTATCTCAAATGAGATATATTTAAATATAAAACAATAAAATCTAAAACTGTTTTATGATTTTAAATATAGTCAGATTTCATATTATAATTCTGCATTGCAAAAAGAGAAAATATTATCTATGCAGTACTATGTATGATATATATAATTTCAAATTAACTGTTTTGTAAGATAATAGATAGTTTATATTTTATTATATGTTTTATATAAATGATAATCAATTTTTTTTTTAATCAAAGGAATGAATTGAAATATTCACTCCAAGAAAATTGACAACTAATTTGTAAATTAATTGAAGACAAATAATTATTTTTAATAATAAAATTATTTTTTTGATTGAAAAAATACTTAAAAATATGTAATTTATGTATTAAATATGATATTCAATATGTATCATAGTTCACTGTAATATATATTTATATTAATAAAAACATAAACTATGTGTTGTTTAAAAATGACTTGATAGTTATTTTTAAATATTAAAAATTTTTGTTGATTTATAAATTCAGCATTAGACTGTTCAAATTAAAAGTATAGTAGATTCACAGTTTACACAGTTAAAGTTTTATAGTTTCAGAGATGTGCAGATCACAGATTATTTGTTGACAGATTTCTGTAAAATGCAAATAAAATATTAAATAATTTATTATTATTTTCTTTTGTTTTTTTTTCAAAAATATTAAGTATGACCTTGAATTTTTATATATATGTCACACTATATTTGTTAATATATATAAAATTTAAACATTGGCTGATTTACACTTTTTCAACTAGCATGAAAATTTATGTATTCAGAATGAATTAAAATAGGAAGATCTACATTTATTAAAATTAGTCTTTTTAACAATAATTGAAAAATATACATAGGTTTAAAATGATAAAATATGTAATTATTGTTATTGTTATTCAACGTTCCAACGTTTTCATTGATTGTTATAATAGTTTAAAACTTTTAAATCAAGAATATAATATATGACTAACAATTAAAAATTATTACTGAATTTTTGAATGATAATTTTATGAATAATCAAATTATAAATTAAAAATTAAAGTCAGATTTCAGTAAAGAGTATAAAGAAGATAATATAGAAAATTTCTAATGATTTTAGCATTAGAATTTATTAATAACTAAAGTATTATATTAGAAAATAAAATTTAATAGTTCATTGATTTATTAAATGAGATATAGATTATCTCATTTAATAAATGAGATAATCTGCAGCATGAAGCAGTTATGCAGTCCATGTTTTTAATATCAAAATATAATACAAGCACTTCCAAAACCAATACAGGTAATTAAGTTTTAACTCGGTAACATTTCAATCTTTAAATAAATAAGCAGTTCTAAGAAGAACTTATCACCTACTTTTGAAACATTTCATTCTTGCTATTTTGAAATGATTGTATGGTTAAAAAATATGTCATCAATCTGAAAGCAGTCTAAGGTAATCCAACTTTTGATTCCCTATTTGATAATCTAATCTTAGCTATATATCATCTCAATTAAGGGAGAGTATGAAGTTTTAATATTTATCATTTTTAAATAGATGAAACTGCAACATTAATTAATTTTATTCCAAACTCCTGAATCTTATAAAAATCAAATAAATAGTTTTGAAATTTACTAGGAGTGAAACTCAGCCATTTAAACATGATTAATTTAAATATTCATCATGTTTAAATACTTGATGGTATAGAATTAATTGATTTCAATAAGTTCAGCATTGACAACTAAATAAATTTCATAAAAATCCATTAATTAGCTTGAAATATGTTCAAAGAATATCATAGAATTTTGAATGTTACTGTTGCTAAATGATTATAGTTGTAGGCATTAGACTTAAAAGATCTAACATTAAAGTCATATTGTTGGTATGAGTTTCATAAATTTTTACTAAATGGTTCAAAAATCATTAGTAGAGGACATGCAAAATAACAAATTTTGATCATTTAAGCTCACATTACTTTAGAAAGTAAGTAAAATAACAAATAAGTCCTCATAATTTTGTAACAAAAACTGAAAATTTGGTTCAAACCATCATGTTTTAAAATGGAAATATTTTATCTCTATTAATTAACTTGCAATTATTCTTTTTAGCATAACATGGATCTTAATAAATTTAATAAGCATGAAGCAGATGTTACTATTATATCAAATCATTGCATATGGTCATACATGATTTGAACTGCATTGATCAATCACCAGACTTACTGATTACATGATGATTTTATAAACATAAGTCCAGGACTTTTATATATTCTATAAGTGACTTAAAAAGTAACAACTGGAAATTGTCTGTAAAAAATTTAAAATGTTATATTAGATATGCTTATGCTTATTGTATTTTGAATTATCAATAAATTTTTATAACTGCCATCATTATTATTAATAAATAAAATTTTTATAGGAAAGAGAATATTTACAAGAAAAAAAAAATGTCTTAAATCCATGTGGCACATTTCCAAAATGTCCTAAATTAGTAAATCATTTAAAATTTGAATGATCTCCACTGTTTGTTCTTGATTTATTTAGCAACTAAACAATAAAAGTAATTAATAAAACATTTTTTATGAAATATATTTAAAATATTCTGCAATGATTGTAATATTGTTTGTTTGACAAATAATATCAAAGATAATTATTTGAAATATTAAAATTTCACTACCATCTTATAGTGAGATTATTAATTTGGATATTTATTTTACAGACATTTATCTTTAATCATATGAAATGATTTAAAATTTGAATGTTTTGCAATCTCTGATTTTTTAGAAATTTTGAGGACGGATGGATTATTTTAGAAAGTGAATATATTTAGTTAATTTTTATTTTATTTAAAAAAATGGTTTAGAAATGTTTAAATATGGCAAAAATTGTAGAAAGACAATATTAAATGAGAGATTATGTGAGATATCTTTAATTTGAACATTCTATAAACTTTTATTTTCAAATATCTTATGCATGAATAAAGTATGTATGGTTATATAATTATGTGGAATATATTAATTTTAAAATATATTTTTAATAGAAAGACTGAAATATAAAATTGAAAATGTCAGTGCATTAATAAATATTTATGTATTCAATACAAAAATTAAGAAAATTATTGTTAAATATCTTCAATTTTAGAAGGTTTTTATGAAATTCATTTAACTTTTGATTTATACCATAATTTAAAATATACATCTGTAACACAAGAAATGATTTAAAAAAGGTAATTTGGATAATATTGCATCATCATTATATATTATTTATGAATCAAAATATTTACAAGATGCAACAGATAGAATCTAAAGAAATTGACAGATTAAATCATCACAAATGTAAAATTTGATATATCATGTTATTACTCATTATTTCCTAGGTACATTTAAAATATTTATGAGGTGAAGTCACTGTTATAAATTTGATTCTGTGGCACTGATTTCCAAATAAACATAACCTCTTTACAAAAAAAAAATTCATTGTGATCTCGCTTTTTATAAATGATATACATTATATTGTTTATGCAGTTTTACTGACTAATGTAATATATTTATTACAATATAAAACTGATAACAATTTTTAGTTTTTGCAAAAGTTTTTCCAAAAATAGCCATTCATTTTCATGATAGTTTTGCATGCTCTCTGAGTGGCTTGCATCTTCTTAGAGAGGTATGTTTCTTATCTTGAAAAACTTAGTTCTAAAGAAATACACATACACAAAACTAAATTTGTATCTGATTATAAACAAGTATATCATCATTAATAAATGACGTTTGCTGTTAGTTTGGCAGTGAATAATTGAGCATTTAATGCTGATGATATTTGATATTTTAAATATACTTTTTTTATATATTTCTGATTTAGAACATTTTATAAATTAAAGATATATATATAATTATTCATCATACAAATTAAATTATATTGAGAAGAAATGCATTGCAAGAATAAAAAAAAACTAGTAGTAAATTAAGGGAAATTAGAGGAATATCCATCTTAGGTGACAATTAGAAATGCTATCTTAAAAATGAAATATTGGTATGTTCTCAAATTTATTTTAATTCAAGAAATTTCAGAGATATTTTGGAAGCTACAAAATTAGCATTAAAGGGGAAAAGAAATGAACAACAATGCAATTTATGGAATTTATTGTAAAAAGGGATTTTTAGCCAAGCTTCTCATTATGATATTTTTTGTCTCTCTATTGCTTCATATGAAAAATTTTTACAAATTAAAATTGGTAAAATTTTTTTACTTGATCAATATTGAAACAAGATTGACAAATCCAGCTATACTTTCAATTGAAATTCATTATCTCTGCATATTTTTTAACAAATATGCAGATATGGTGAATTTTGATTATATCATTGATCAATTTGTAGAAATTAAGGCTGATCATTAATAATAGGTTTCTTTTAAATGTATAACAAAATGTTTATATCTTATATTTCAGAATTATTTTGCTTTAAAAGTTATATATTTGTATCTTATCTATTAAATGTAAAATTCAAACTTAAAAGATCATTGCAGGCATAATACATGATCTTTGTCACATTATGTAATATAAGTTATATTGAACTACTGGTAATTTGATTTATTTGGCAATTACAACTAGTTGGGAATATTTAACAGAAAAAAATTTTACAAACCTTACTTTTAGAATTACTTATTTGGTAATTTAAAAATTACTTTTTAGCCACTTTCCAAAGGAAATGGATCTTTTAAGACTGATATGTCTATGTCTGTGAACCCCCTATTAAACTCATGTCTTTCTACTTTATGCATCCATCTACTTTATGAAAATAGAATAAGTCAAAAACTTAAAAGCAGTACATTAATAAAAAATATTTAATGATTATTTTAATAAAAATATACAAGCAATGAGTAACATTTTTGGTATTAATTTGCTAACATAAATGCTGTTCTAGAAGATTAACATTCATTATAAAAAGCTAAATGTTCAAAATCTGAAAATATCAAAATATATCATGTATATCTCATTTTTAATTTATACAAGTTTTATTGAAATAATCATTAATTGTCAATCTAGTGCTTTTAATTTTTTGACTTAATTTCACAAGCCAAACTGATAAAGATATGAAAATTCTACAAATTATTTTAATTCTTAGAATTTTGCTAAAAGTGATTCAATTGTTCAATATTTTAAAACAGATTCACCAATATTATTTTTTTAAGAACTTATATGTATTGACATAAATTTTTCTTTCAAATGTTAGACAATTTAATTTTTAAATTGAACTCTATTCAGAATTTTGAATAAATTTGGATTAAATTTAAAAACAACTTTGTCAAATAGTAAAATTTCATAAGATCATCTAATAAATCATTAACTATTAGATAAAAATTATTTTAAAAAAATTTATCTTTTGAATTTGTCCTATGTATATCTTCAAAAAGAATATTTCATACAATTTGTTGTTATTATCTTATTTATATAATTTTTCGAAATTATTAACTTAACAGATCAAACTCTTAAATTCATTTGTACTGACTAGCAGTAGTTATATAGCCACTTTTCAGAAATAATAATATCTATATATATTAACTTATAAATCCTGTATTTCAAACAATACCACTGACATAGAACAGAATTAGATGAAAATTTTCTGATCCATAGAAGTCTGATATATTATAGTAACAAAACAGCTAAATAAAAACATTTTTCTTTTGGTTAAATGATGATAATATTACTGACTTAATTTAAATAATTATAATGTGTTCATATTATTACACAATTTTAAAATAATAAGTAGAAAAAATATGGAGTAATATGAAAGAAACTTGTCAAATTTTTGAATGTCTTTATGTTGTAGATTTGAGAGACGTTGACTTATATTTGTGATTTTATATATGAAACAGTTTCTTAAAATATCATTTTATATAACTAAAAATAAAATACACATGTTCCTCTAGTTACGAATATTCACACTTGTGAACATGAAATTTCATTTTCAAATTTTGTGAAATTTGAAAAATCCTTTGATAATTTTAAAAATATGATAGCAAAATGATGTAAAATTACACAGTTAAATTATCCTATTATAACAGTATTTCAAGATGATAGGAATTATGCAAAAAAAAAAAAAACTTTTTTTTTTTGCATAATTGCTACGTAATTGGAACTTTTTGTTCAAATCTGTGAAATAAGAAACTTATAATTGGTATAATTGTGAAATATATTACAAAATACAGTATATAAAGTTATTTGGTAGTTTTTGGGACCAAATAAAATTATTTGAGTTACAAACAACCTGAGTTACTTTTACATTTTATATTTCAATATTTGCTTTAAAAACAAAACTTACATACAAATTATGTTCATCATTAGAGAAGCGTATGTATTCATAAATTTATTATTATTCAATTTAATACTAAAACAAAATATTAAATTTTGAGTAAATTTATTTCTATATAAAATCTATCTTTATATAATTTTCTGTAACTACATGTTGTATATCTTAATCAAATTTTTAAATTAATGAATATTAATTGATTTCATTTACAATTAAATTTTTACAAATATAAAAATAACACTATTTACCTATATATTCACTGAAATTTTATATTTAATGGAAAATTATAAAATTTTAACTACATTGTTTCCTGTATTTTGTCAATAAAAAAGAAAATTATAATTCTGATTTTTTTAAAAATAAAACAGTTTTAATTATTTTAAAATTTAACATGTATCGATTCAAAGCAGTTACATATTTTATAAAATCATTTTTAAAAATGCAAGAACTATTTCAAAAATGAAATTATATGCAAATGAGATAAAAGTACATTTTTTAATATAACAACACAATAATTTACACTAATGAGAATGTCTTTATTTACAATGATTGATACTATCAATAAAAGTATAAACAAATTACACATTCATGCTCAAGTGTGGCACATGAAAATACTTGCACAAAATACCACAGTACCACAAAGGAGATATGTGCAAAGAGAATATCATCTCTTTGATAAGATAATCATCTGACTGTTTAATACTATATTGGCTTTTTCTTTTTTTCATTGATTTTTTTCTACCAGTTATAAACAGATATCAATTATTGAAATGTATTTTGGACAATTTTGAATCACATATAGTAAGAGAAAAGTTTAAGATTCCATTGAGACTAATTGTTTGTTTTTTTTATAATTATGATCTCTTGGCAAATTTTATCATGCAAGGAACACATCACCAGTTAATAAAACTGCAGATGGCTTATTTTAAATTGATAATGATATTATATGACAGAAAATTGTCACACTTGTGATTCACATCCTTCAGTTTTTTTCTATTTAAAAACTAAATTCATTGACAAAACATAATACTGATTATCACCAAGCTGTATAAGTTAAAAGGCACAAAATATTCCATACTTGGATTCTCTGCTACTGCACTTTAATTACCTATTCCTTAATGATAAAATACAAATATCTGAAAATTGAATAAGAGACATTTGTCTAAATGATGATATAAAATTTCAGAAAGCATAAATGTTGTAACTTTGAATAATATTTGAACTCCTTTGAGAAAATTTATGAAAAATTCAAGATACAACATTTACACTTTTATAGTTAATAACACATGGAGGATTTAGAAGGAAGCTCTGATCTTGGAAGCTATTTCCATGATATTAGCTATGTTCATTCTTTATAAATTATTCTTTATCATTCATGCAGTATTAAAAAAAGCTAATATTTTGCAAATTTTTATATTATAGGATTTTCTCAGTTTCTCCATAGAGGTTTGAACATGTCCTTAACCGAGGATAAAATGCCTTTCTTCTCTCCTTGTGGTGATTGAGATTCACCTACTTGATTTGGGGGAGCTTTGTTTTCAGAACCACCAAATGGTTGATATGCCCATAGTTTACCCTTTAGATCAAGAGTTGTTGGTCTTTGTTTACCAGCGTTGAACAGTTCTTCCTGTGTCATAGTAACTTCTTTCTGAGGTGTGAATAGCCCTGTCAGGAAGCTGGTGGGTCCTTTCAAAGTTGTCTCTCTCATATCTTGGACGTTCGGAACCAAAGCGTCCTTTGTCTGAAGGGTCTTTGGACGGGGCTGATGTGGAGTAGAGGGTGCTATTGGGGGTCCTCGCATATTGTATCTCCTCTCGTGACTCTATTAAGTCATGCAAAATATAGTGCAGTCAAATGGAATGTAATATTTAATGAGTACAGTGATGGTCTATATTACAAAATAATTAAAAAATAAATCAATTTTAAAATTTATTTATTATTATTATTAACAACACTGTATAAATAAAATTAAATTTAAACATTTTACAGAAAATTAATTTGAATTTCGAAAATTATTAACTATAATAAATCTTTAATTTTATAATTATAAAATATTTAAAAAATTAATACTTTAAATAAATAATAAAAACATTAAAACAGACCATTCACTGTACTAATAATTTTTCAATTACAAAACAAACAATTTATTCAAATATGACAATTTTTACTAAACAAAATACAAAAGATGGATGTTACCATGATTACAGAGGGAGGGCGGAGCACACAGTAAGTAAAGTTCAGGTTTCTCAGGGTGATACAAAGGATTAACACATCTTCATCCTCTATAAAAATCTATAGCTGGATGGGACTAAATAACAAAAAACTAAAGGAAAAGTGCTGTTAACATTTATGGAAAGCAGGCAGTTGAAAGCAATAGTAATGCATTAGTTATATGCTGTTTTTGAAGCATTCTTATACCGTGCAACTAATTATATCATGCAGTATTTTCTGTGGTTGGGTTTTAGAAACAGATCAGTATGCTATTAGAATCAAGCATTCAGCATGCATGAAATTTGAATAGGTTCTGAACAAGTTTAGGAATGAACAACAACATTAAGGTTTGACGAAACAGTTCTCCTGAGAAACTTGAGAGGCCTGGAATGCTCCGCCCCTAACCTTTTGTCCGACTCACATTCCCCACACCAGGGGGACCCAGCTTCTCTCGTGTTCGAGTGTCACGGTAGTCAGGGGGTGCTTCTGTCAGGAAATTAGAGGGTACAAGTCCCCGAACACCATTCAGTTCGCCCATGAAGAACCCATCTTCATCCATCTCACCATAAACGTAGATGATGTCACCTGTGCTGAAGGCTAATTCCATCTAATAGTAGATGGTGATAAGAATAGGTGTCAAGATTGATTTTTTATACTTAGATATATTTTATATAGAGATTATATTTGGGGCCATTTTATTGTATGATAACTAATGTAACTATAGCTATTATTGCTTATTGTGCTTTTGTATCTTGCCATTCTTGTGATTTTTTAGTTCTTGCTGAGCCTTCAGGTGAATACTTAAATTAGTGTTTATTAATTTTTGATATAAATTATTTATTTATTTATATAATTGTAAATATAATAAATTAAAGACTATATAATAATTAAGATTAAAAAAAAAGTAGTTAGCATGCTAATTTAATACTCTCTATGCACCTGGAAGCTACAGAACTTCAATCACTAATAAAATCCTATCCTACTCATAATGCTACTACTATTAAATAATTTCATGCATTTAAGCATCCCTTGGTTAGCACTGCTAAAACAGTAATCTAACCATGCAGATGCTACTAATCAATAAAATATTATTTAATTTAAAATGAAAAAGGGGGGTAATTTATAAAATATGATATTTCATTTAATTTTTACAATACCTCTGCATCAACATTGGGAGAGAGTTCTTGTGGGTCATAGTCATATAAAGCCACCATCCTCCGAACTGGCATGCTGTTTCCCCACTGTTCAGAACCACGGTTACCTATCCACAAAACCCATCATTTGGAAAATATTTTTATGCATTATTTGTATCAGGATAGAAATGTCACCATTTCGGACATAAAATTGATATTTATATAAAATACCATAGTTATCAATTTATTACAAGATTTCACTTTTAGTATAAAAAAATATAATAGTCACAAAAAAGGCAAGTTTGGAAAGCAAAACTTTTTATATTTAAATTATTACAGAAATATATATAAATATAGAATGGTTGGCTCCAAATTTACTAATATATAATTATAATAAGCTTTAAATGTGATGGGCCTGTATAATGCAAACTTGCAAATGATGATGATGTAATTATTGAAATCAAATACAATACACAAAATTGTATTATTGATTCATGAAACAAAATGATAAACCATATAAAATAGTGCAGAAGTATTGTTAAGGTATAAGGTTCTTCTATCATCATTTTTAATAATTTTAATTTTTAATTTGTTGAATTTCAGAAATTTTTATTCAAATGGTATGCTATACAATATTGATCTGCATTTTACAGGCATTTATTATAAATTATAAAGACAACTAAAAAATATTTTTATGATATCTATTATTATTTACACAATTTTACACAAATTTTTAAGTTAAATATAATTTTTGAAAATATTTTTTTCTGTATTTATTATATAGCATATGATATCATTTTATGGGAAATAAATTATAATTCTGTACTTACTTTGACTGAAATTATACTCAAGATTGAAGATTTTTAAATGAATCATTAATATAAGTTAAACCATATTACTATAATATCAATTTGTAAAATAAAATTTCAAGAATATTATACCTTGTGCAGATATTGAATGATGTGTATGATGGGACCTGGAAGATACATTTTCATTTATTAATTGATGTGACATATCCTCTTCTTCAACTTGAACTTCGGAAACCATATTGCATGGAACATAACCTATTTGGCCATTTGCTTCCCCTCTATAAAATCCATCAGCATCTTTATCACCATAAATCTAAAATTAAAATTATTATTCATAATTATTCATAACAGAAAATTATTATTAATATTAATTTATAAACAGCTGAATATTTCTAATAAAAAACACTTACAATCAAAAATATAATATTTTAAGTTTACATTATTATCAGGACTGACTCTACTGATGGTGCAACATGTGCATTTGCATGGGACAGCAAATTTTAGAAAGTGACAAAAATGCAGGAAATTGAAAAATATAATATGAAATTAATAAATGAAAATTTGTTTTCATTTATTCCTTCCTTGTCAAAATCAGACTTTGAAATGTCATTAGCTGTATTTTTACATCAGATACTATTTACATTATTCATAAATCATAATCTAATCATTTAAATAATAAAATAATATATTGTATTTAAAACTGTGTCTAAAATGTTTGTATTATATATTATACATGATGACAGCTAACTTGTTGTCAAAAAGTATATGTATTATCAACTCCAACAACCAAAAATCCCTGCCATGTCTTCATTTCCCAAATTCATTGTTGGCTTCGTGTTGATTCCAAATTGAAAATTTTCAGATTTTTAAACTGAAAATTTTTTAGAATATACACCAAATTTTAAAGAATCTACTGTATATAGAAATTTCTGACTTACCTAGTAAATTCATTCAAAACAATTTTGCATAAATTGAAAATTGTGTAAGTCTAACAATGCTAAAGTTTGATACACAAGAATCAGTGCATTAGCAAATGGAATGGTCATATGAAATTTATAAACCTACTTTAACCATAACTAAAAAAAATGAAGCCATAAGTAATATTTTTGCAAAAATATGAATTTTTTTATTGAATTTTTCATTGGTGTTTTATGAAAATTTATCAAAAATTAAAAGTCTTATACAGCAACATATCTTTGAAATCACTAAAGTTGAAACTGTGTAAGTCTTGCTATATTTTTAAAAATACTGTATAATGAAACTATTACAAATGTTCTATAAATTTATGCAATTTATAATATGTAAAAATATAGTTTATATAGTTTTAAATTTTATTCGTTATTCTCTCTTAAATATGATGAACACTCTCCTCTAATTATGAACATTTATACTTAAAAACATAATTCCATTTCCAAATTTCAGAAAATTTCAAAAACTAAGAATTTTAGACATTAACATAACAGAATGCTGTAGCAACTAATATAATGTAAAATTACCTAATTATTTAATATATTACAACAATATTTAAATATGGCAACAATTACACCAAAAAATTCTCAATTATATTTGAGACTTTTCATTCAAATCTATGAAATAAAAAACTTCTAATTAGTCCAATTGTGAAATATATTATAAAATATGGTATATAAAGTTATTTCGGTACTTTTGAAGGCAAAATAACAGCAATATCTGAGTTACAAACAATCCAAGTTCAAAAAAAAGTTACATATGAATTAAATTTGTAATTTGAAAATGCATGTAAATGCTAACTATAAAAAACTTTATATTTAATTTTCTAGCCAAAAATACTATTTTTAATTTCAAAGCATTATATTTAAAATATTTATGATCTAAAAATTATTAATAAATTATAGTAATAAGTTTTCTGACTTGTAATTTAAATAAAAGAAAAAAATTCAGTGGTTTAATTTATCTTCAGAAGTATTGTATATTAAAAACGAATTTCTACTAAAGTGAATTTTTCTAATTATTAATTGTATTACAATTAATGCTAAAAGCTATAAATTTTTAAAATTAATATGTTATCTTATATATTTACTTTAATGAGTTGTCCTTCTTGAAATGGAAGTTCTTCTTCTGCAGCATCAGGATTAGGTGACATGGTCATGGGATCATAATCAAATAAAGCCACAAACCATCTAGCTCTGTTATCTGGAGGGTAAGATCTTGAACCATATTCACCGTGACGACCATGATAACCCATGCTTTCTCTATAATCATTACTGCGATAATCATCACTTCGACGATGTGAAGTACTTCTTGGGTTGTAATATCCATGTTCATGTTCTGGTGGCATATGTCTTCTTGTTGACACATCAGAATAATAATGGCCATGCATTTTTGATTTGTGTGTTCTTGGATAATGAACAGAACCCATGCGACGTTCATGTCTGGCTATTGCATCGTATTCTTCTTCTGAAAAATTTTCCAAAGAGTTGCAGCCTTCACTGGTAGTATCTTTGGTTATCTCTGTTATGAGTAATTTATTGAAAGGACAAAATTTCAATAAAAATATACAAAAATTAAAACCAAGGAGAAATTAGATGAAATATAAATAAAATGTGAAAATTTATTCTTTTTTGAAATATATTTTTAAGATTTGATATTTCCAATCCAAAACTTATTAATAAATATTAAATTTTTGATTAAATTATGAAATTTATACTCCATGATGCCTTAAAATAATAAGCATATCTATTTTATTTATTTCAAAAATTTTTATATGAGAAATCCTAATGAATTATTTATATATAAATAGACTGAACTCAATACAGAAATTTAAAGATAAATGAAATGTCTTAAATTTAGTGACTTACATGAAGTCTCTAAATTAAAAGTTTATTGAAATTTTAATTTAAAATAATCTAATGCTAACTGTTTTATTTATAATAAATCAAATTTTCAGAACTTATCTTAAAGTAAAAATTACTTATTAAAGAGAAGAAACAATATAGTGATTTACCAATAAGCCAGGGAATACATAAGCCATCTATCTTAATCCATGATTAGAGTGACTATTTGTCCTGAATTTTGATACATTGTCCCCCATATTAATAAATGTCACAGATTAAAAAAAAAATTGTCCCATTTTCAGGATGCCATTTTCTTTGTGCAATATTAGCTATCTAGGAGGTTACATTTGAAAATAGTACTGCCCATAGAAACCTAAGGCAACTGTTCTGAGTACCATGTTACAAAAACGAAAAAAATAATTTATTAACTAAGGAGGTAAAAATGAAATAATCAGGATCAAATCATATAAAATAATTGTTAAGAATGTATACATAATTAAGCAAATATCATTTTATGTTTATAGAATATAGGAATGAAAATTAAACAGTTTGATATTTATCTTGGATTTTTTGAAATAATTCTGGTTTTTGGTACGTATCAGTAAATCATCCAGATTTTAAAATTTCTGCTTTGAATCAGTAAATCATCCAGATTTTAAAATCTGGATGATTTACTGATTCAAAGCAGAAATTTTCTATTTTTTGAAATTTGCATAGAAATCACCTACATTTGGTGACATTGTTTGAAGTACAAGTTCAAAACATGTCAAATCTGTATCTTCAAGTCAATGCCTGCCAACAGTGTTTTACTATAAAATGTTTAAAACTTCAAGGGATAATAATCAAATAGAATACAATTTAGCTTAAAAACTCTTAATTTTTATTGGCAGAGTCCAATGCTGATGATTCAAATACAGTATACTCTCAATTAATTGAGATAGTCAGAAAAAAATTATCCCAGATAATATACAAAATACTGAAAAAATTGGAATTAAGGATGGTATGCATTTAATATTAAAAAATAATTGAACTGCATGCATACATAAATACATATAACTAAATATTGTATAATTGAAAAAGAAAGCAAGCAATTGGTTTATTTGCAGCAAGAAATTATTGCAATGTTTTTAATTTGATTATAATTTTTATTGGTAATTATTTAAAATATAAATAAAGTAATCTGGGATATTTAAAAATCTTTTGGATAGTACCTCTAAGATAAAACATTGATAATTAAACATCACTTCCAAGTTGTGGATCTCAATAAATTAGCAATTCAGATAATTGAGAGTTTACTATATACCTAAAAATATATATTCTTATTGAAATTTCTCATATCCAATGTTCAATATTAGAAAGCTAAATATTTTAATTTTGTTTTGCTAAATTACTTGTTAAAATAAATTTTTTTCTTTATTAAAATCATTCATATTGTAAATTGTAATTAAAAAATTCAAAATTTATTTCATTTTTGACATTTTGTTTAAACTTGAATCTTTAAAATGACATATTATATTGCCTTATTTTTATACTTTGTTTTTATTGTTATCTATTACTTTTATAGGCATGTCTGTTTTGATTTTTTTTTAATATGATAATTAATGTGATTACTGAACTGATAGGAAATATTTTAAACAGTCTAAATATGTCACAGGATATCACAAATCTTGTAGAGAGTGTATTTATTAAAGAAAAGTAAACTATAAACCAAAAAAGTAAGATAATAACAGTTTATTTGGCTTATACTTGTACTTTTAACTATAAATGCTTTATTTAGTATTTAAAGTTAAAAGTACCAGTATTATATTATGAGTGTATTTATATAATTATGATTATATAATTGTTTTTTCTTCTTTCATTTATTAGTAGGATTCTCGAAACAACTTAGTCCAGGGCATTAAAATCATAAGTCTTCCAGATGAATTTTTTGCATCTTAGATTGGCATGAGTAGAAAATGGCCAGTCAACCTTTGGCAATTTTATGGACATGAACACTGACACAGAAGCTTGAATACATGATGATTCATAGGTATGAAACTTGATCATTTAGTGATTTATCAATAACTAATTACTTAACACAGATATATTCTAATTACATAAGTAATTTGGGACCAGTTTTTTACATAGTGCCAACTTTGTATAAATTGGAAAATAATTTTTTGAAATAAAAATTCTGAATCAAAAATTTCCAGAACTAGATGGAGTACAATGATTGCATTGTCAGGATGTTATGATGCCATATTATTCCATTATTGAAAGGAAAACATTGTCGCATGGAACAATACTTTATCAGAAATAAGATGCTTAAAATCAACAAACAATATATACAATAATAAATAAACCAAGTAATTTGAACTTGTTTATTGACAACATTTATCTGTTTGAACTTTAACTCTTAATAACTTACAAATATAATATATTTTGTTCTATATTAGAAACAAATAAAGCATTATGGTAAACATTTTATATAAAGCTAGATTTAAAAAGTGGAATGTAAGCAAATTGATAGGTTATAAAACTGCACTATAACTACTATTGAAATAAATGTACAGGGTCGTCGAGATAAATCCGGAAAAATCGCGATGTAATTAAAAACGACAAAATTGCAAGAAAAAATAAATTTA
>WUQG02387334.1:0-17882 GCA_011317285.2 Androctonus mauritanicus | reverse complement strand
AATTCTCTTTGCTCGTAGTGCTATGGGTTTCTTCTTTACAGTTAATCAAGAACAAAGCAAAGGTATTTACCTCATAATTAGGATTAATTAATAACAACATTATTAGATGCTTTTTTACATAATTAAGTACAAATATGCCCTGCAATAATATATTAATTGGGACTGGAAAACCTATCTTTTACACAAAAGCACATTAACTGAGTAATGTGCATTATAAATGCTTAGGTAGCTCTAAACAAAAGGCTGTTGATAGATATCTAAGTCTAATTTCTAAATAAAAAAATATCTGGATTGCTTCACAAAATATATTATTATTTTATTTCTATTTTAATTATTATTTAATATTCAATATTAATATTAAATATTTATTCAACTTAATAGTTATAAATATTCACTGAGAGTGAAAGTACCATCTTCATTAATCACATAATGCTAAGTTGATCAAAGAATAGTTCTGCCAGATTTATTCATAAAATAAGCTTAATTACAAGACAGAGGTAGCATAGAGGTAAAACAGGAGTGTAATATAGTGGGTAAAGTAGCAAAGTAAGGGACAGTAACTGGAAAGGAGACTATAAAAAAAACTTAAAAGATAACTGAACTACAAGTAGATTAATAATTAATAGTAGATATAAATTAAGAATTAATAATAATAAGATTTAGTGGGTATAAAATTAATAATAATGAATAGTAGAAATAAATTCAGTGTAGTGTAATGATTAGCGATTTCTGCTCTCCTCTTCCAACCCGCATTAGATCAGCATGATGAGGAGGTAATAATCTACAACCTTCCAGATTGTTTCTATGATACACAATACAAGAATATGGCCCTCAGTCACCAATAGCACAGGAAGTCCTAATCATAGCAGCAATTGGAGTATGGAAGATGTAAGGGATGGTAAAAATACCTGGGTAGGACTGGCTGCCTTTGATTATTGACGTTGGCTATGTTTAATAGATGATCTCTTTTGACAGAATCCCACTTCCTGTAATATCAAACAGAATACCAATTGATCTCCGCTTCGTTCTACAAGAACTGGAGAATGAAGCAGAGATGATCAATTGGCACTTCATTGGATTCAGCGAAGTAAGAAGAAAAGACAAAAACCTCACAGAACTTTGAAGTGGACATCTCTTCTTCCACTGAGGGAATGAGACCAATATGAATGGAGGAATTGGATTCGTGATCCACAAGGAAATTGTATATAACATCAGAAGTATCAGCAGCGACTCCAATTGAGTAAGACAAATCACAGGAGGATTTTCAAGAAATACCAATTGAAAATAATACACTGACAAGCAGCAGTGATGATGATGAGATAGAAGCCTATATGAAGATATAACTGAGAAAATGAACACCAACCCAGTACACTTCACAATCATCATGGATGACTTCAATGAAAAAGTTGGAAGAAGCCAACAGGATGAAGATTGTATGGGAAAGTATGGCATTGGTATATGAAATGAGAGAGGCATAAGACTAGTAGAATTTGCAGTTCACAACAAACTGAGAATAATGAAAACCTTCTTTGACAAGAAAAAGCAATGAAAATAGATATGGGTCAGCCCCAATAGACAAACCAAGAATAAGATTGACTTCATCCTGGCTAATGGCAACTGAACAATTAAAGATGTTTCCACACTTAACCATTTCAACAATGATAACAACAACAGACTAGTCTGTACCAAAATCAAGCTGGACATTCAAACATGAAAGATGACAGCTAATACAACACAGAGGACAAAAGATCAACATGGGACAGCTTAAAATCATGAAGGAAGAATACAACTTAAAGTTGCAGAATAGACTCCAAGTACTCACAGAAGAGGAAAGTAACTTACAGAAGATATACAATGAGACAATAACAATAATCAGAGATAGTGCAGAGGAAACTGCAGGAACTCAATCAATAAATCCCACCAAAAAAATATCCACCAAAACACAGGAACTGAACGAAATGAGAAGGAAGATGAAGACCAAATCCATTAATCAGATAGAATATAGAGAAATGTGCAAAGTAATATGAGAAAGAATCAGAGAAGATACACAAAGATTCAATGTAGAAAGGATTCAAATGGCCATTGAGAACAGTAATAACTCAATCTGCACAGAGAGATATAATGAATGGCAAGCACCACCTAAATGCAATCAAAGATGATAATGGAGAACTTACATCTGAATGGGACAGTATAGTAGAAAAGGCAGCAACATTCTACAAAAACTATACAGACCAAGAGACCAAGTGAGGCAAACAAGACCAAGACCAGCAAATACAGAAGATACCCCAGCAATACTACTGCAAGAAGTGGAGAGAGCAATTAAGAAGATGAAGTGCAGAAAAGTCCCAGGAGAATACAACATCAGCATTGAAATCCTAAAGGAAGCAGTGTACTAGTCTACAAGGAACTTACCAGGATATTCTTCGACTGCATGAGAACAGGACAGATATCAAACAGCTGGAAAAATGCAATTGACACATAAGAAGAGAGATAAAATGGATCTTAGAAACTACAGGCCTATCAGTCTACTGTCGACAATATACAAAGTCTTCACGATCACCTTCACGATCACCCTCACAAGAAGATTGGAGAAGTGCTGGATTTGAACCAACCAAGAGAACAATCTGGATTTCAGAAAGACTATTTGACAATGGATCATATACACGCTGTCAACCAACTGAAAGAAAAATGCAAATAATATCACATCCCACTCTGTATGGCATTCATAGACTATGAGAAAGCATTCAACTCAGTATCTACAGAGGCAATCCTAATGGCACTAAGTAATCAGGGAGTACAAAGAACTAGTGTGTATCATCTACAAAGAAGCAACAGCCATAATATGATTACATAAACAGTAGGAAAATAAAAATCCAACAAGGAGTTCGTCAAGGTGACAGCATCTCATCAAAACTGTCCACAGCCTGTCTAGAAGAAATATTCCGACAAATTAATGGATGGGAGCACAAACAAACAAATATCAATGGAGGGTATCTCAACCATTTGAGATTTGCAGATTACATAGTACTGTTTGCTCAATCACAAAAATGAACTGCAAGAAATGTTAAGTAACCTGAAGACAAAAAGTGAGAAAATAGGACTGCAAATAAATTATGAGAAGACAAAGGTAATGTTCAACACAGAAATAATCCCATAACCAGTGATGATAGAAGGCCAAACAATTGAAAGGGTGGAAGAATACAGGTACTTAGGACAAGTAATCACAGCACAAGGAGACCAGATGAAAAAAATTAAACATAGAGCGCAATTGGGATGGCATGCCTGCAGCCTATATAGTAACTTCCTAAGGGATGATAGGATACTGATATGCCTCAAAAAGAAATTCTTCAACATATGCATACTATCAGTAATGAAATATGACTGTGAAACATGGGCCCTTACAAAGAAAATAAACAGAAACTAGCAACAACCCAAAGAAGCATAATAATGATACATGTTAGGATTCACAAAAAGAAACTGCAAGACAAACATATGGATAAGAGAGCAAATCAAATTAGAAGACACACTGGCTACAATTAGCAGCAGTAAGTGGCATCAGGCAGATCACATAGCAAGATACAGCAATAACCGATGGACAAAGAGAATTACAGAATGGCAACCAAGGCAGGGGATAAGATATTCTGGCAGACAATCCAAATGATGGAGAGATGATATAAGAAAAAAATTGGTTCCCAGTGGATGTAGATTGCACAAGATAGGTACATCTGGAAACATAAGAATGAGACATATATATCCAGCAGTGGATGAAATAAGAAATAATGATGATAATGAAGCTTAACTATATTGTTTCTTAAAATGATATTTCTTAAAATTAAAGTTTCTATTGCTTACTTATTTTTCATTATCAAAAATTAAACAATGTTTCTATTGTGAATGAAAGACTGTTGGAATTCTCAATATCATCATCATCATTTATGTAAAATATTTTAATGATACAGTTATTCCCTCAGAACTTTCATAAATTTAAATTAACATAAAATAACTATTTTTCATAATATTAAACTACCAAGTTCCACTGTTTAAAGCACTTATTGAATTATTTGTAATTATTATTCATCAAAGTTTTGCATTATAATTATTATTATAGTAATTATTTTTTAATTCTATTTTGATTATAATTAATAAATCCAATATTATATTTCATCAATTTTATCATGCAATCAATTTACCAATTATTAGCATAATTTTAATTTTATCTTATTTTAATTTTTAAAGTTTCTTAATAGATTACACATTTTTGTCAATTATCACAGTTCTATATATGCATTTCTTATAATAATGTTATCAGCCTATTTCTTATAATAATGTTATCAGTTCTCTTTAGTTATATTTATAAGCATTCAGATAAATAAATACAAGAAAACATAATGAACGATACAAAAAAAAATTATTTAATAGTGTAAAATATTAAAAATTATACAAAAATAACCCACTTTTAATCTCAAGTCAGAGGTCATCATCAGGATGTACAATGAATCATCAACAATTTAAATTGCTTACATACAACTTTCAGTAAAAAGCACTATTTTGCAGTAAATATAAAATAAGTCTCTTTAATTTCAAACGGTATAAACATTTTCAGCGGCACAAGCTGCTATCATCAGGTTACCACCAAAAGCCAACAGAATGGAAAAACAGAATACAGAATATCGAATTCAGAAGGAATTCATACAATTTTTCAAACAGTAAAATTAACATTCAAGGTTTGTTCTTAGGTTGCCATGGTGATGAGAGCATATACGCTGGTAGCATAGAGACGTTACATATCGAGATACATTTTTTTCGAGATTTTTTTTGCTGTTCTCGATATGTAACATCTCTATGCTACCAGCGTATATACTCGCATCACCATGGCAACCAAAGAACAAATCTCGAATGTTAATTCTACTGTTCGAAAAATTGTATGAATTCCTTTTGAATTCGATATTCTGTATTCTGTTTTTCTGTTCTGTTGGCTTTTGGTGGTAACCTGATGATGGTGGCTGTGCCACTGAAAACGTTTGTACTGTTCAAAATTAAAGAGACTTATTTTATATTTACTGCAAAATAGTGCTTTTTACTGAAAGTTATATGTACACAGACAAGTATAGCAGTTAGAACGAAAGATAGATTAAATTGCTTATTTCTGACAAATCACACCTTTTTGTCATATTCCATTCCAATAACTTTCCTTCAGTCCTCTAACTGTTTTGTATTGTGTAATAAACTTTCTACAAAAATTTAATCTAAAGTAAAATCTGTTAATTCTTTTCAATGGTTTTTCCCTCTGAACTCCAAGCTAAATCTTACCCCCTTCTAATAGCTCTACTCCTTGCATCTTTTTTCAAGTTAAGATCCATAAATCAGATTACTCTCTTCAACCTTTGGTTAAGAAACAGCCATATTCCATATTTAATCTTGAAAAATCTCTAACTTGTACCTTGCTAAATTCCTTCTTCTTCTGTGTATAATGTTACCTCATCTTATGGTACAAAAAATATTTTATCTTCCTTCTCTAATGTGTGTGATGTATCTTTCCTTCATTTTTTCGTATTAGACATAGTGAATTTATATCCATCAATACCTCTACTTGAAGTCATGCTCGTTAAAGCTACCCTCTTATACCATTCTGTTCCATTACTTAGAGTTACAGCCATAACTGATACTCCTATTATTATTATTATAAAAAATATCTATTTCTTATTTAATGGTTCCATTCATCTTCAATACAACAATGTACCTATGAGGTCTCCATTGCCTGGTTTTCTAGATGAAATTGTTATTCAAAATTGTGAACTTTATACCCTGTATTTCTTATCTTGCTCTCTAATATCCATTATGCTATGATTACCTTAATCTTTGATAAGGCACCGATAATCAATTCCTTTTCTTCAAATCCACACTTGAATTTATTTGAAATGGAATCATCAGTTTGCTGCTCTGCATAGAATTTCCATAAAATTCACTGCTGCACAGCAAACTGATGATTCCATTTCTTTCTTAGACTTATTACTTACTAAGTGGCATATCTTTGACTTACAGGTTCTGTTCCAACATCTCTATCATAAGTTGATTCTGACATAAGTTGAGGACTTTTTAATTCTCGGTTTGTTTGTGTTCTGTTTTAATATTTTCATAAATTAGGTTTCTATTTAAGTTAAAATGGTTAAACTTAAAGCTTTCCTCACCTTTTTTATGGTGGAATTTTCATTAGTATTATTATTTCTCTTACGGGACATGATAGAGTAATGTACAATAAGATACAATAATAAGGCTTTGCTTGCTGATCAACTAATGCCAATGCTGCAATGCATATACAACAGAAATGTAATATATGTATATATATATGCAAGTGGCAAAGATGAATTAGAGAATTGAATACAATTGTAAATGTTTAGAGAGCTTATTGAGCATTCTGATAAAGTATATCCATGGTTAATGATTATTGGGTTGATTATCATTAATTACATTTTTCTGTTGGTTCCTCTTATATATTTTGAGGTATTCTTTCAAAAATCTTTAAGGGTCTTGCAAAGATTTATCATCTTAGCTTCTTCTCAATCTAAATTCAAACTTAAGAACTGTTTCTTCTTAATTATTGTTTATCACTGTGCTATAACTTATTGCTGAAAAGAGCTATAAATTTAGCCAAAAATGTAATGGAAAATTAAGTAAAGTTTTCAATTTTTATTTATTACTAATTAAGTGCTAATATTACTTTTACTTTATGCATTAACTTACTTTAAGTAGTTTTAAGCACTGCTAAATTGTTATTGCTTTAGATATAAAGTCACTTTGTTGCTCATTGATTGTATTTCTATATTGACATATAGAAATACAATCAATATTGATCTTTCTATAATCTCTATGGATTCTATGGATCTTTCAAGGTCTTGCAAAGCTTTATTATTTTAACATCCACCCATTTAATATAAGATTATATTTGTAAAACTGTTTATCTAAGATTTATCATATCGTCCATTCTTAGATCATTTTTATGTTCAAGCAGACCATCTTTCAAATTCCTCTTAGGAATTTGAACAGAAAACATAAAAATGAACAACAAAAATGAACATAAAAATCAACATAAAAATGGATTATATTGGTCAAACCAATATAATTCATTTTTTCAAGATTTTTACAGTAGGCCCTTGATATCCTGTCATTAATTGGTTGCTTAAAAATACAATGGATAAAGAAACAACAGCTATGAAACAACAGACTTACATGGTATATTGATATTTCAAGATATGTCATACGCAACAGCTATCTTCAATATAAATAGGAGAAAATAAACAAAGCACTATGTAGCAGAAATACGTTTATTTATATTTGAAACGTTTTTGACCATATTATGGTCATCATCAGCAAAAATCATTACAATGAACTTACATAGAACAACAGAATGAATATAGAACATAACAGCATGTATACATTTAAATTTAAGAAAATAAAATTATATACATAATGATAGGAGTTGATTATAAACATATTTTGCATATAATTATTATTAGGCTTACCATATTTTTTTGGGTCAACCCAGGACATATTTTTTGAAATTACTTAAAAGTCTTAACAGATTTCCATATTTGTCTGCCAACAAGCCTACGCACTGTCCAACCCTTTACCCAACAGCGGGTCTGCCCGACGGTCTGATCGAGGTGTGTATAGGGGCCTTAAGATTTAGTGCGTTTTTTATTCATATTTTATTTTATTTTCTAGAAATATGAAAATGCCTTAAAAAATTCTAATCTGTTGGAGAGGTGTACAGTATTAATATGTATATTGTATTTTTGCTGTTAATTTTTTTCTGCATTAATTTTTATTTTATTTTAAGTGGTGGTATTAAGGAGTTAACAAAGGTCTGTCACAGGGGCAAATTTAAGTGCCGCCTGGGGCTGATGTTATGCTCCGGGCGGCACTTACTTTGACACTAGCCATTGCTTGTAACTCAAATTTTAGTTCGCAACTCGAAGCAAGAGACGGCCCATATCTCGAAACATTCGTAAGTCGAGATACCACTGTAGGTCTAAAATTAAAAAAAAAAATCCTCGCCAGTCACAAAATTCTCAAATCCCGGACAGCACTAAAAAACCAGGACTGTCCAGGCAAATCCCGGATGTATGGTAAGCCTAATCATAGATGCCATAATATTTCAGAACAGTATATGGAAATGTTCAAAAAAACACAAATTTTTGGATAAATTTTTAAGTACAGCAACATAAAAATTTGGAAGTGTATAGTGACTTCCTATGATCCTCTGTTATAAAATAGGATATCCACATAAATGTTAGTAGCACTAAGGCGGTATTATTTAACATTTAACAGCACTAAGGCAGGATTATTTAACATTTATGTGTATTGATTATCAGGCAGTGCTATTTGCCATTGTGTTTTTTGTAAAATAGGATATCCTCTCTCAAGATTGATCCAAGGGTGAGGAATTTTCAGATTGCAGTGAAAATATATATTTAAATCCTTCAGAGTTACGATCGAATTCGTGATGATGGCATCATAAAATCATGATTGATTCATGAAGGCATAGTGACATAATATGCTGGTGAAATCATTAAAATTGTGATGCCAAAATATTTATTCATTTTAGCTTATGAAGACAGAACCAAAAATGTTGTTTATTAAAAAGTATTGGAATAATACTTTTTTTTCCTTGCCCAATTAACGATTCACTATATTTATTTATTTTCAGTCTTTAAAATAAATATTGATTACAAAGGAAGTTTTTTATCTAAGCTTTAAATTTAGATATTTATGTTTATCTCAATATTTACTTAAATACAGTATTAAGCCTCATTTATTTTTTACAGTAAAAATATTAAAACTAATAATTAATCAAAATTTATGTTTTAATATTCACTGTTTCCTATATAAAATATAGAAATATCTCACTTTACAGTGCTTCATTAATATAGGGAATCATTTTTAGTGCCCAAAATGATTCCTTTAAGCAAACCCCCCCAAAAAAAAATTCAAAATAAGTTGTTAATGGATTAATTTTTTCATTTTTTATTTTGGAAGACTACTCTTCCCATTAAAATATCTTAAATACTTCAAGGATTATTTATTCAAAATAAGAGAAAAAAATTTGAGACTTATGCCAAAGGATCATTTTGTACACCACCTATCTGAAATGATCCCATAGAGATCATTTGCCATGGATACTTACAATTAATAAGTAATACTGCATTTTTATTAACTGTAAGTAAAATAATATGTAAAAACATAACAAAAATAAGTTTTTATTATATCTACATAAAATATTATTCCATGTTTGTCGAAGTAAAAGAAACATCAGTTAATTAAAATTTTGATACCTTAGATTGCAGACATTGATTTTCATTTAATCAAAATGGCACATTCTAACCTAACCTAACTAGGACATAATTGCCATTTTCTTTGTAGTAGTACAAGCTTTGCTGATTTATCAACATGTGATAGTAAAACTTAAGGAAATACAATTCCTAATTGTATTTCCTTAAGTTTTGACAGATCATTTTGGATCAGTTCCCCTAAAACTTCTCAGTTATATTTCATGTTGTTATTTTAGGTCTCAAAAGGAATATTTTCTGCAAATAATACTTAGAATAGATATATTAACCATAAAGTAATACATAAATGGGTCAAGCCCAAAGCCTTCCTGAAAACTAAAGATATGAGACTTTGAATCAAACCTCAATTCTCCATGCTGGCACATGAATACTTTACCACATGATTATTTAGCTGAGTTTTTAGGCCTAATGCTATTGCACACCTAATGAATAATAAAATAATGATATTTTAGACTTTTTATAAATTAGAAAATTCAAAAAACTGTGATTTACTTTACAGTCGTGATCTGGAATGTAATTGCTATAATAATAAGTATTTTTATAATTTAAATTTTTTAATTTTGATTTATTTATGAAACTGCTATTTAATAAGTATGTTGATAATCATTTCGCATTATACTTATATTAATGATGACTTCTTATTTAGGAAAAGATATCAGAAGGCTGAGAAGGAATTTGTTGTTGCTAAACTTGAGTTATTTCAAAAAATGCAACATAAGGAAAAGTTAACTGAACATCTTTGTGCAATTATAGAACAAAATGAGGAACGAAAAGCTCAAAAATTAGTTGAATTAATGCAACAGTTAGAGATGGATTCTCTGATAGAAACCAATGTAAATGGTGTTGGAAATGTAAGTACAAATTTTTAAACTGTTTTGTAATTTAACAAATAACATTTCTGTAACATATTGTTTTTTTAATATCAATTATATCATTTTTAATTAATATATCTTTATTATGTTTAGGTTTTACCACAGTTATGTGCATTAAACAATATTGATTATTCTCTTTGTACAACACTTAAACCTCCATATGTAGGAAATCTTAATAATGTTAGTGAAAATAACACACAAGCTGATGAAGCAACAGAAATTCAAAACTCTAGTCATTGCAATACATCTAACATTGAAGCATCAAATGAAACAAAATGTGATAATTGTGAAACAAACAATAATGAGTCAGAAATATCCATTACAGATAATGTAAATTGTGATGACATAACAAAATGAACGTTTTGTTATCAAAACAATTGTTTTTATTATTATTGTTTTAGATTTATGGCAAATTTTGAATCATGTTTAATTAATATTTGTCTTTTTTTTTTCCTTTAATTTATTAAAATATGGAATTAAATTTGTTTGTATTTGTTACTAGATATAAATTAATAATGAGCTTTTATATCTTAGATTTAAATTTCATCATTTTTTGAGATATAAATCTTTAACTTTTAATATATTATCTCAAAATTCAAATTACACAATTCATCAAAAGCATTAAATAATTATAAATCTGTCATATCAAATAACATTTAAAACTTAAGAAAGGATATCAAAAATATTATTATTGTATATAGTTCTAAATTTTTCTGTAATTCATGTTAAATGTAATTTCATTAATATATATATATAAAATTATATAATTTTTATAAGTTCAATTGCTTTTATATAAAAAAAATAACAAAACAAATAACAAACAAAAAAAATTGTTCATTATTTGTATATATAATAGAAAAATTCATATTTGAGATACATTCTCTGAAGAACAAAATGCTTATTTTCATTGCCTAAATAACAGTATTATATTCATGCAATTCTATTTAATTATTTCATTAAATGCTGTATTATGGTAAAATTTAATAATTTATTTTTTAAATTATGTAATGTATTAAATTCTATAGACCATTTTCATCGTATATTGGTGCCAAGTGATGGTATCATTCTGCATTGTTTAACTATGCAAATGTGCAATAAAAATAATTAGATTATAATCATAAAGCACATTCCCTATAAACTACTGCCAATTATTTATGATTATATCAACATTATGCAAATTCTTATATGATTTTCAGAAATCTTTCTGAAGATGCCTTTGTGAAAAGCATCACTTTTTATTCCATATAAAAAGTAATGTTGTGTACAGCTGTAGATATATTCTTGTAAATATTAATGTGAATTTGGCTGATAATGCTAATTATATTTAAATACAATATATTAATAAATTCCTGGAGGATAAGATTTGCATAGATGAAACTTAAAAAAAGTTTATGCAATTGTAATCTTTCTGGGCTCATAAATTTAAACAAATGTTCATTAATATGTGGAATTTAAATGTAAAAATTGTATATGTAATATATATCTATCTATCTTTAAAAAGCCTTCAGGTTATGTTTAAAGTGCCTTAAACCTTCAAATATCTTTTGAAGATTTCTCATATTTCTTAATTGTATTTTGATTGAGCTATTTAATATCACATATGAACTTCTCTAAAATATATGTAATATGTTAATTGTATTCTTTTGTCTGAAATGTCATTTGTGCTTGTGAAATTTTGTGATGTCAAATTTATTCTCAATGATAATATAGGTAGCTTGTTTCTTACGTTTTTTGCTACAAGAGGAAATGCTGTTATGGGTATTGTATGGATCAGTTTGAAAGATTTTTTAGAATAAAGCAAATGATTGATAAGTGTTTATTATTTAAAATAATAATATGCATTCTATAACAATTTTTAAAATTTCATTAACTACAAGTAATTAGTCATACTGAATTGCCATTATAAAAACATAGTTGTTTATTTAATAATTAATGGACTGTTATATACAGTCCATTAATTATTATTGATTTTAAAAAAACATCATTGAAATTAAATTTTATGTTTGTGATTATTGAAACATTACTATTGCTTTTTGAAAAGTGAAATATATATATATATATTTTTTTTAAATAGTAATTTGTATAATTTAATATGAATTAATAATGCCAACTTTTTTTTGGTCAACAAATGACACAGTTTCTATTCTTTAAGAATACTGATAGGGCAAAACAAGCCTTTCCAAAGCTGCCTACCCGTGCAGGAGGGCCAGCCAGATTGTGAAGGATGGGAATCAACGAGTCAGGCTCAGGCCCCATGATAAATATTTTCAGTGGGGTGGGATTCTAGATTTGAACTGGGGTCCTTCAGATTGAAAACAAGTATTTCCACATAGCCAATCTGGTGACTAATAATGTCAACTATAGTCTAATAATAATTATAATTAATAATAATGTAATTATTAATTATAATTAAAAATTTAAATTAAATTATAAATAATAATAATTATAACAATAAGTAAAATAATATATTTTTTTTTTTTAGTTAGTTTTTCAAAAAGTAGGCCTATATAATGGCATATTTGTTAATATTTCTTCCTTCAAATAAGTTTTGTTTTAATAAAAAAAAAATTTAGATATTTAATGAAAGGATTCAAGAGAGACTTGGCATTTTTAAGTTATATCATTTTAGTCTTTCGGTTTGAAATAAATTTTATAAGAGTTTAGATTTAGATTTTTAGAATTTTAGATTTTTGTTAAGTATGAATAAAAGCAGATAAAATATTTAAAATAAATGCTACAGCTACAACAGTAAGAACTGTTTCTTATCAATTAAAATCTTATTTTTGTTTTTACTCATTTAACATTATTAATAAATACATAGATAGAAAATACACTATATGTTTAATATATATTATAAATTTTATTTACAATAGACAATTTTACTTACAATTTAATATTATATAATAGCCGTCTATTATAAGTAAAATTGATAAACAACAGTCTATAAGTAAATTGATAAACATATTGGGCTGGTTGTATAAACGAAGACTAATTTAAAGTGGGACTAAGCAAGAAATTTGCTTTAGCCTGTACCGAGTCTAAATTTGTCTTATTTAAACTAAAATTAAGTATTGGTCTAAGGCTTAGACCAATCTTAATTTAAAGAAGACAAATTTAGACTCAGCGCAAGCAGGTCAAGGCTAAAGCAAGTTTCTTGCTTAGTCCCACTTTAAATTAGTCTTCGTTTATACAACTGGCCCATTTAGTCTATTGTTACAAATAGACTTAAATATCATACCAATGGAATGAATTAATTTTGAAAATTCTGTATAAGTTGAAAACCATGCGAGTTTAATAATAATTAAATTTGAAATATACAAATAAATGCATTAGTAAGTGGAATTGTAAATAAACTAATAAGCATACTGTGAGCATAGGTATGAAAATTTAAGACAATGATGATATTGCAAAAAAAATTGTTTAATGAATTTTTTTAATTGCAATTTATAGAAATCCAGTAAAAGACTTAAGCATCTACAAATCTCTGAAATTACATAAAATTATGAACCTAATATACAATATATTAAAATCAATAAGATAATAATTATATTTCACAAAAGAAAACTCAAAATTTATTTTGATAAACAATGAATATTTATTAAAAATTCAAATGTTCTAGCAAAATTTTATAATGGAATAAATTTTTTGTATAGAAATTGCTATTTCATCAATTTTAAAAAGTTCATATCATTCAGTTGAGTTACAATTATATCATTTATTGATAGATGAAAATCTGTTTAATTATTTTCTTTTTTTTTTTTTTTTTTAACTGTATTCTACATTTTTATTAAAATATTTATAGATTTATTACAGTTAAATCATTAATCATAATGAAAAAAAGAGGATGGAAATCTATATAAAATTACTAGTATTACATAAAAAAAAATTTGGCATAAATAAAATCTAATACAAGGAACTTGCAAGAAAAAGAACATAAATATCTTCCTATAAATAATAAATGGCAAATAATTTAAGATAAAATAAAATAAAACAGAAAAATGTGTAGCAATCCATTAACACTCTTGTCTATTATTATTACTTTGTACAAAAATTCTTCACTTTCCTAATATCAGAAAATGAAGAAAAGATTTTAGTGGATACAATTAAAAGTGGATATGAATCTATGATCTGTATTTTAATCTGTTATTTGAATTTTTTTCAAACGATGTTGAATTCCAATATTTTAAGTTTTTAATACTGTACATTGTTTAAAAATATAATGCAGATATCCACTTATGATTTTCCAATTTCCTCATAAGTAAAAATATATATATATACACATAAATTACATTTATAGATATTGTGTAAAGTTTCAATGATGAACCATCCTCATTTGATAGGGATTTTCTGAAAAATAAAAAATATTTAAAATTTAAAAATATATAATTAATTTATCAATATTTTGAGGATAAAAATATCTTTACTGATTCCATAGAGCATGTCTACGTCGGTAGATTTTTTGTTTTTTCTTCGTGTCCACAGCACAATCCAAGCTAGAATCAATGCAAATTGAGCTAACAAAAAACACGTACAGGAAACTACCAAACCAATCATGTTAATACATCCATCGTTCTTCTCTTCCGTAACAGCTAAATTAATAAATAATTGTTGAAATTATCGTTAAGGAAATGAATGTTTGGTTTAAGAAAAATATAAAATTATAATTACTCTCGTCAGGAAAAGATTTCTCGTGCCGAAAATCAAAATCTGTAAGTTTTCTTTCGTTTCTTTCAAATCCAAACTTATCAGTGATCTGGATAGACTGAACAACGACTAACTCTTCGTCTGTACTTCTTTTTCGACGTTTCCTACCAAAGGAATCTAATTCACGGCTTAAACCAAAATTTCTAACTGTGCATTTGGCCTATAATAAGCATTCATTAATTAATCAAAAATTTTTTTCTGTAAAATTTAATGTTTTTAATGTATACTTACTGGTTGACAGTTTGGCAAACACGGAGTTACTAAAGCTTTAAACTGCACTATATCTGAGGTAGGGAATTTAAAAGCGTCAAAAGGTGCGTGGAGTACTTGCCCATTGCTGTTAACTTTACTCAATGGCCCCATAATAGTAGTAGTGTCGGTTGGACATCTACGAATAATGCGTTTAATTTTAATTAATAATCTATGCAATTTTTTTCTAAATGTCTCCAAGCAATTATATTATTGAAAATAAAACCTACATTTTCTTTTCTCATAAATATATACGTTCAAACTATTTGTTGCAAAGATGGTATGTTTTGATTAAAAATATAAGTAGATAATATTCTGTTTAAAAAATTTCGAATAGAGTATAAATTTAGAAATTATAATTTTAAGTACATTCTTAATCAGATCAAATTTGTATTACTTTATATCGTTTTTAAGTGAGTATAAATACTTTTGTTAATCTTTGGAATATTAAGAGGAAGCCAGTTTAACTAATGCAAAAACAGGACGCAGATATAAGATAACTTGAGATAGTTTCACCTTTATACTATAGTAGAACCCCGTTTATACGTTTCTTACTTTTACGTTGTTCGCACTTGTACGTTGTGTTTTGTACACATTCGATTTTGCATGTAAAATCATCCCACTCGCACGTTTTCCATTTATACGTCTTCGCATTTGTGCGCTATTAGTTTTATTCCCCCAGTCGCACTTACACATAAAATCCAAGAAATCTTGGTCAAACTTTTTCGAGTTAAAGGAACAGTTTGTTATATTGTACACTACATTATCTGACGAAATAGAAAGTAGAATAAATACAAAAGTAAAACCAAAATTTATCCCACCAGACTTTCTACCGACGTTACGTAACGTTGTGTTACACTGGAAGTAACACAACGCTATATAAGATCGAAAAACATTAGTGATGACAAGATGTGTAACAGTAGTCGCGTATGAAGTCTCGATCTATGAATGTAGTATCGCATCCAAAAAACAAAGTATTTGCCCATCATGGTTAATTAAACTTCTTAATTTTAAGTTTTAACGTATTTTTTCAACATTTAAAGTTAAAATAAAAAGTTTCGTTTTAACGTTAATCACACATGTACATAATTTTTATCAACCCCCTTCAAAAACGTATAAAACGGGTTTTGCTGTATTATAATTAATTAAATGATACTTATGACTACGTTGCAGAATGATTTGCTATTTTGAGACAAACTGAAGTGACAGCAAATTATTTCTCGTATAGTTTGTTCGTTTTATAAAATACTTAATCATAATTTAATATTCAATCCGCAAGCAAAATGCTAAGTACATTAAAAACGTGCAAAACACTAGATCAACTCTTACAATCCCTATTAGGTACAAATATTTTATCCATGCAGTTTCTAGATATTTTTTACGAAGTGTATAACAGAACATCTGAAACACAGTTGACAGATAATGATCATTCTTTGGTATATTCAGATAATTGTAATGTTCTGATACAGTACAGTATAAGTATTGAAGATATTATTTTCTTCATTTTATCCGAGATAAAGATAACTTAAAATTATATAAATGGAACAGATGCAGATACAATGCAATGAAATTAATTTTATCGCATAAATGGAGTTGCACTTACGAGATAAAATTTTTCTTTTCTATATTTCAATACATTAAATAATTGCAACTTGCATTTAGATCTGCATAAGTGCAAGAGAGCAAAAATAAAAAAAAAAAACTGAAGATTAACGAAAGAACCATGATTACTCTTTAATTAAATTATATATTGGGTGCGTTCGTATAAACGCAGGCAACGACCCACAGAAATTTCCCGGTTGTGACTGGATGACGTCATCGGTCGAAGCCGGAGATGTGTTTCTACGAACGACACTGGTCGCTTAATCACGTATGCAATATGGCGGAAACACTCGTACACGTGCATATCAGCCATATTGAGCGAGTGATCGGATCAGGTGATAGAAACGACCCCACTCTGGAGCTCGGTCATTATCGTCGTGACCAGAGTCATGTCGCAACCGTGCTAAATCGAACGGCATTGGTCATTTTAATGAACGAGTTGAGTCGTTACCTACACGAGCAGGGTCGTTGCCTACGATTATACGAACGCACCCATTACGTTCTGTTTATTGTTCATACTAACCTTATTTAACTTATATTTAAATAAAATTAGCGTATTTAAAATAATTTTACGGATTTTGTTTACTTAAATAATAAAAATAACGGCTTCCGAATTATTTTTAATAGCAATATTTAGAAGGAAAATTTTGTTAGAATAAAATCATCCAGATACGAAGTCAAATTGTTTATAAATGCAGTACAGTATTTTTAATGACTGTTCATTGTTTATTAACGGAAATATTATATAAAGGTAACTTAAATTGATAAAGCGATCGATTTTAAATTCTACATCAGAGCTTTTTGAATCTCAGGGAAAATGGAAACCGGAACATCCAGAAGATCCAGATCACCGTTATGGGTCCTTCATATACGAATTTTTCGCAGGAGTCGAACTCCATCCTCGATTATTTGGATTTGATATGAAACAGCTAGCTTATAGGATAGGTTCTATGTCTTGGCAGTTACTTATTTGTGCATTTTTCCTGACTGGATTGATAAAGCATGGATTTAATACGGCTTCTTTAGTTAATCTGTTAATCCAGGTACTTTTATTATTTCCTTCCAAAACTGAGAATTTTTTTATTAATTTGTATTTGACGTTTTTTTT
>WUQG02387223.1:0-17882 GCA_011317285.2 Androctonus mauritanicus | reverse complement strand
AATAATAGGTTCATGTTTTATTTATTGCCTTAAAAATATATTTTTTATTGCTCCGCGCTTCTTGCCTTTTCATCATCGTCTTAAACGGTTTGCAACCATTTTTTATAATTTCGCAGACTCCCAGAGGTCCGCGGACCACAGTTTAACTGGTAAGAACCACTGCCATATGTAATCGACACGATATACATGATGAATATTAATAAAGAAAATTATTATTAAATTATATTTATTTTATATTGCTTATTTATCAGCTGATTTATTAAATAAAAAGAAAGCTATTAAATTTTTTTTGTAAACTTATTATAAAATTTCATAAAAATCCATTCAACCAATATGAATTTGTACGAATATACCAAATTAGCGATACATTAATATGTAATTTCATAGTGATGCAATAAACGTACAAAAAATAACCTTATGTATAAAAATTTTCTTAAAAATAATAATAAACTTGGTGGTGATATTTAGTAAAATTAAAATCTCCAAAATAATTTTTAAAAATATCACGTAATATTTTAAAAATTGTGTCATGTTACTAATTAAAAAAAAAATTATCGTCTGATAGTTCATTTCATTAAATTCAGATATTAAAATGTGTCAGACGTTTCCATTAAAATCTAAAAACAGGAAAGGAAGTTATTTTTAGATCAAACTACTGTACAATAGATTATTTCCATTCGTTTGGAAGGGATTATAATTGCAGAAGTGAATCGGTTTTTTCTTGGTTAAAAATTAACATATAATAATTTTAAAAAGTTTTTCTACCTAAATATAAGCCAATAAATTCAAATCAGTATCTCACCAAAAAATCTATCCGTGATCTTTAAATAAATCACTTTAGCGAGGAAATAGTTTCAATTTTAAAAAATTAATATTTGGTAATTTTTGAATTCTTGAAGCTTTAATATTGTTAGCCTTGGATGTATGAAAATATACAAACTAGGTACAGTATATATTTTAACATCAAAAAGGAAAAAAATATATAAATTTATGTAGAGTGCAACATCGAAGACAATCACCATAACACACACTCATTCACACATGCAATAGATAAATAGGTACCGTGGAAGTTGTGCTCTGTGAAGGGGCATTTCTTTCAGGCAAGATGGTGCTGACGTTTCCTCCTGCAGTGGCACTACCGTGAAAACCATTTCCCATTGTGGTTTCTCGGAGCTCCCTCCCATTCCGAGCATCACGTTGGGCACTCGTGTGCGTCGTCAGACTCATGGGTGAATGATTATCTGAGTGCTAAAAACCAAAAAAAAAAAAAAAAAAATACAAAAGAAAAGTAGGAGAAGTGGAAGAAATAAAACATGTCCAAATACTACATTTATATATCAAAAATGATTTTAAAAGTGCCAATTATCACCGTACCACCAGAACTGAAGCTTTTTCACACATTCTAAAACAACAAAGATGAAATTTTTCAACATGTACAGAAAAACAATACAAGTATTAATGATTTTAAAAAATTTCACAGGTTTATGAAAAAAACGATAATTTTAATAAGCTTAATTTTTAAATTAAAGGAAATTCTGCTAAACAAGGACTGTTTACAACCAGTTTTTTTTTTTTTTTGAAAGAGTGTAGGTGAACAGGAGAGAGAATCAACGACACTACATGCACAATGTGTTGTGCGGATGCATTTTTTAAATAAAATTTTCTTAAGTAGTATTTAAATCAGTCACCTGTAAATTGTTGATGGCCTCTGTGCGCGCAATGTCCTCTTCACAGCCGGACATACTGGTAATGCAGGTATCTGCGGAGGGCACGTGGCTTTGCCGGTCGCATGATATCTCAACCATTGTAGAATTAGGCGGCTTTAAATCTCCCGAAGAAGAAGGATAGCCAGTTGTTGGAGAGACATTTCCGCTCGGCAACCCGCCATTGCTCTTCGTTGCATCCAGAAGTACCCGAAGAGAGGCTATTGCGTGCAGTTGTGAAGCTTTGTCGTCTAATTTACCTAATAGAAAAAGGTTTCTACTGCATCATTAGTAATCATAACATCGCATCACGTAACGAGGAGATGCCATGAAGCTAGGATAATGTTTCAGCCAGTGAAGCTCGAATGTTTATATATAAGTTCATGCTTAAAATTAGCAATTTGAGTTTAAACATGACCATGCTATTACACGCAGTAAATACAAATTTTTCGCATTAAAATAGCAGAATTATCAAGTTTCTCGTGATTAATACACATGCATTCTTTTGAATTTATATTATTAAAAGAGGAAGGAATTATTATAAATTAACGGCTGGCTTACAGAATATTCGAATTTTTTGTATAAAAATTTCAAATTTCGAGTAAACAATTTGATGGATATAATCATAATATATTTCCACATACTTTGAGAATCTATTATTGAGACGCATCAGTATATTTGCACTAGCAGTATAGTGTTTGTTAAGTCAACAGTACATGACAAGTTACACACAGAAAGCCCTGTACCCTCGATGCTAAAACGAACGAATTCTATTTTAGTTTATCCACGCAAATTTATTACTCAATTATTCGATGTTATAATTGATGATGATGATAATCGACCTGAATCAACATGACTGCGTTACATTTTATTTCGAAAAAAGAATCTTCATGCAAAGTTATTAAGAAGCAGTTTACACATAAAAAAATGCAACTTATTTAAATTTAGGTAATAAGATTAGTTGATGCATGAAAAAATGTACAAGTGAATTCGTAGTAGTAATTATTTTTTTTAAATGTTAAATTCTAGTATAGCGGCTTTTTAAAATACTGTAGATTATTTCAATATTTAGCGTTTCTATTTAAATGAAAAATTGAGAATTATTTATAACATTATAAAATTGTATGTCCATTTTAAAAAGCTCATATCAAATATTTCATAACTACATATATGGTTTCAAAAATCTTTCCCATTAAAAATTCCATAAACGCAAATTTAAAAGCAATCTATAAAAAAGGTAATTTTAGAATAGAAATTCATTAACCCCTATTTAAGATCACAAATCAATTAATAATCTATATACAAAATATTAAAAAATCACAAGTGGAATAATTTACATGCAACTTCTATGTACAAGACAAAAAATACACAAATTTGTTTTATACATACACAAAAGTATAATCCCAAGTAGAAACAATTCAGGACAAAAAATAATTTACCGAATAAAAAAAACACAACATATAAAGATTCAAATTTTCCCGTTTACCATGCTGTTAAAGGACTGCAGACATTATACATAAATGTACATAATTCAGAACATGCAAGAATAAAATCTGGCAAAAAGTATATTATTTCCATAAAGCAAAACATGCATCATCATAGAACCTGTATATTTCTGAACAAAAAATGTTGGAGGAATTAAAAGGAGTATCCGTTACTTAAAAATCGTACCTTCGTGAAGTGGATCAATGGAATGTATCATCAGTTGGAGCAATCCGTGACGGAATTTGCTGCCACCGTGCAGAAGTGGTGTACTCATACGTCTCTTCATCATCTAAAAAGAAGAAACATCGACTATGTACTGAATTTAACCATAACCCAAAATCCCACTGAAAAATTTAATGTTACAATAATCCATCAAATACTACTATTCATTCATTTCAAAGTCAAAGCCTTGGATTACGGATGCACCAGTTACAATACAATTTGATCTTTCTCAAAATTAAAGCACGAATATAACGTGTATTATTAATGATTTAACATGAAATTGGTAATAAATTCTAAAGAGTAATAGAAACATATATTGCAAAAAATAATATACATTTTCTTAACTGAAATATAAAATTATTGACTCTAAACTATATCTTACATTATTATAACAAGATTAATAATTTCAGCATTTTCTTTCAGTCAAACCCTGGTCAAACCTCTATCTAATGCCTTAAATTGCTAGAATAATGTAAAGGTGAATAAAACTAATTATGAATTTAAATATGCTCCACCCTACATTTACATGCCAACTGCTATTCGTCTAGAATTCACAATTCAGAACATCAATATACTACAAATAATCACAAGAGAACCAATATTAGTGCTCGTGATAATCTAATCAAGTGTCCTTTTCCATTCCTAAACCATCCTTTCGCTCCTGAAATATTTTAAGGATTATTTGCCGTTTAGATCTCCAAAATCAAATAGTTTTAGCAATTTTCCGTATAGAGAACTAGATCAAGATCTTGGCACATTACTTTTGGACAACGTAGCGAACGAAATCGATTTTCTTTTGGAAATTTGCCCAAAAGAAAATACAAAGAGAATAAGACATTCACTTAATGGAACTTCGGGTGATATTCGTGAATAGGGTAGTAATCATCGAGAAGCAAAAAAATATCTGTTGCGGAAGAAATTTTATAAACTGCTCAGTTTTTACTTTATGTTGCAGATATACTATTTGATTATCTATGTTAAAACAGAAATTTCTTGCCAAATTGTAACGAGAGCAATGCTCCAATTATTTGAACAGTACTGAAGTATAGCTAGAAGAGCAAGTAAAAGTAAACTGGGCTGTTTGTTTTCACCTGCTGCAGCTGCACTAGTGCAGAGTAGTCGTACACCTAAACACAATACGAAACCAAAAACGCACGATCGATTTTAGGAATCAATAAAAGATTGCGTCTCTTTGTAGAATCATTCGCGAAAACTTCAAAATATATTTTTAGTCGACAAAAATAAATCTTTTAAAATTAATTCTATTCTAGATATCGTTAAAGATGGTAAGTTATAACCTAAAGATTAACATTTCGCGAATGGTTTGCTTCAACAAACTATACAGTAAGCCAACTATTATGTTGGGAAAGGAGAAAAAAAATAAACGATTAAACTACTACACACTAACGAGACATAAGATAATTTTATTATACATAGTATTTGATGTTATTTTTTTATATGTATTAACCAAAAGATAATTAAAAGAAATAAATATATCGTTTAAATTTATTATGCATTTATTCATATTTACCTTTTAAATGTATATTAGTTAACGTAAATGAATAGCTATTACAGATTGTCCCTTTTAAGCATTTTCAATGATCGATAACTGGCATTCTTGATAATTTTAGATAGGATGTAAATCAAATTAGTATAATTTAATATTCAAAATAATGAAACAATTTGAGCTGAGAATAATTGAAAATTCCCAATTAAATAGCGTGAATGCATGATAGACAACACCTCTGAGTCTGGATCCAATAACTAATTTTTCAGGAGTATCTGGATCCATTACTTGGATTAAGGAGTCGTGATGAAATTAAATGGAAGGATTTATAGTATAGAGTTCAGCAGGTCGAAGACTGATCTTCCTAGAGGTGTAGAATATGAGTTCTCCATATGGCAAGCGAATAGGTACTCTACTATGCTTGCATCTAGCCAATTTATATCGGCCCGTAAATTTCTTTCACATTCCGAACAGTCCATCGTGAATTCCGAAATGATCATAGCCATGTGCGATTCGGCCGCATTACTAATAAACCAAACAGTTTTCGTTTTTTTTTTTTTTTATTAGATTTTTCCACAAAAACAAATTTTAAACTTCCATCAATATATAAAAGTTGATAAGGACTTCGAGTAAGGGCATGTTTTATTAATATCTTTATTCGAAGATTTTGAGAAACAGTAAGTTTCATTCCAAAAAATTTTATAGGCATTAATGGTAGCTTTGTATTTGCAGTTTTATTAAGAATAAAACAATTTAAAATCGATTATCAACAAAAACTTAATTCATGCATTTCTGAATAAATTTTTCCTTTTTTTACTTTATATATATATAAATCGTATACTATTGACCACAGCGAACTAAAAGTTGTTTATTTCATCATAAATTATATCAATAGTGAATGTATCACTATTAATATAGCTATTAATCTTAATCCCAATAGAACACTATATTCTAAAGGGAGTCGTTGAAAACTTTATCGTATTGGAGCACAGACTTAATGGGAAACAACAAGGATGCTTCATCAATTTTTAATACAAGTGATTCAATAAGATTGATTGCTATCTTCTATGTAAAAAAATTAGAACTGCAACATTAAATAGAATCAAACTTATATGCGCAAGACTTACACACAGAAATTCAATGAACATTCATATTAAATTCATTTTTCAGATTTAATTTTTAGAAATAACTACATCACTTAATATAAAATACAATTTAAAAATTGAATTAAGAATAAGGAAAAACATTAAATTGATCGCGCAAACGAAGAAAGGTCACCTTGTTTTGAACTGCACACACTTCGAGATCGATACGGAAATCAATGGCAATTGACTTCGCTTCTTCAGTCTAATAAAAACTTATATCTTACTTAAGATCATTTAATATAATATATAAAATTATCTAGATAAATTGTAGATAAATAAATTAAATGAGGTTGCATTATTGTGATTTCAAACAAACCAAAACCTCTTATAAGATGATCTTCGATTTTAATATACAGTAAGAGTATATAACATTTATTTCAATACGGATTAAAATGTAATATTATTCTTATAGAATAACGAATTATTTGCAGATCTAATTTATTTGAGGAAGAGGAAGTTAAAATTCATTACTTAAATACAAAAATCGCATACTTTAGTATAAGTTATAATTAACTATTAATATTGGGATAGTTTATTTTAAAATTTTGTTCAATTAGTTTCCATTATAAATAAATCTTATTCTATTATTTTTTAATAAATTGCTCGATATCAATGTTTATGGAAATTTGCTTTCGGAATTCAATAGTATATCTTTTCCTCTTCCTTAAATTCTATTAATTTAAGAACAAATTAATATAAAAAGTTTGCTTTCAGAATTAATGATATTTGACTTAATTCTGAAATATTGATATGAGGTGAATTTATAAAACTGTTTCAGTTCAGAATTTGCATATAAATAGATTTTAGATTTCCAAAAATTGAGCAACGGAAATATTTTCTAAAATCCATAATTCTCTATTGTATAGTAATATACAATGTGAGAAATTATATGGTTACATTATATCCTTTCATACTATTTTATATTGGTAGTCTACTCGAAATTTATCCTTGGTCGAAAAGTTTTTATAGTTATATGATATTTAACAGCAAACAGTATTTAAAATATTTATTATAGACATATTTTATATATTTCTTTTCTGAAAATTTAGTTTTGCTGTGATACATATTCTCGTTATTACTTCACCTATATATGCCTTCACATTATTCAAAAGGTAGACATTTATGTACTCGTGACACATTCGTCAAGGTCACTAATCGATTCTTTCGATCTATGAGATCTGATGGCTGTGCACACATGACGTGTATTGGGTCCAGATGGTTTAGGTGAAGTAATGATATGCTACCTGTACGTAAGAGTCATGGGTGGAGTCGGAAACTAAAATTGTATATTTTCTACTAATCTTCTGACGTAATATAAGTCGTTCTGGTTCCGTGTGACGTTTGATCTTTCATTTTCTTTCTAATTCAGGAGATAAATGTCTACAGAAGCCATTAGATCTGTTTAGAACTGAAAGGTGTGGATAATGTGATATCCAGATGAGGATGAGTGCATTTTTCTCTGGTCGGGTAGTGCACTTCTATAGGAAGAGGAAAGATAACAGGTTAATTTGGAAAGGAAAAGGAATGAATAATGCTCTCTTTTAGGTTAAAAAATGTCACTATAGATAGATAGTAGCTAAAACGTACATTAGATTGGGTTGAAAAGATAATGAAATAAATATGTCTACTTAGAAAGAACATGACATGAAAAAGTATTTTCTTGAAGAGAATAAACATGAATGATCCACTACTCTAAACATAATAATGTCTCACTGGCAAGAGAGTAGTTAATATTTAAGTATTTCACCTAGAGATGAAGTTAGAACAAGTTTGAAAGATTATTTATGAAAATTACCATAAATATAACAAAATAATGATGATAACTTCTTTAAATAACTATATTATTTGCTTCGAATAACAAATTTTTGAATATAAAGTTAACCGATATATAAAAGATAACAAATAATGTTTGTTTGAAGAACGTAATCTTTATCAGATGAACAGTTTATTATTAAAAAAAATTCTGAATAAAACAATTGAATTGTTAGCAAAGTAAAATTAGTTATAAATTGAAAGTAAATTTCTTATTTGTCAGAACAATTCTATTATAAATTAGAAAATATGCTTAGAGATTATATCAATATTTTATCAAGTATTAAGGCAACGAGAATGCGGATAAAATAATCTGTTGATTCTTCATGGATAATGTACTATTCTACTGGAATAATGGATATTTACTTAGTAGAGATAGTAATAGATGTTTACTCTATGAGCGAGAATAACTTGTAATTCTCAAGAGGGAATGAATCATGCTTTTAAGAAGAAAAACATAGAAAATTTTTTCTCTATTATAGAAAACGTAACAGTTGGTCATTTTGAGAAACAATATCTTATTCACTTTACCAATCTGAATCATAAATTAGATTTAAAACCAACCAGCATCTGTAAGTAGTTTAATTTTCTTTCATGGATCAATAATAAAAGCGGCTAGTTTGCAAATGAGATTAATTTATGGCTTATTAGTAATGATAAAATAAATAACGTTGCAGTACAACGTATAAAGTTTGTGAGATGTAGATTAAACTCTGCTATGATGAATTCTATGCATTGCGGATATAAAGGACTATATTGTCTAAAAAATCGAATTTTTTAAGAAAAAAATTAACATAAATATGTTGTTTTTTCCTAACAGAATCAATCAATTTTATGATTTCTCTGGAAAGAACATATAATATAGTATTTAAACTTCAGATAAGTTATTATTTTTCAACTATCTCATATGTGCAAATGTGAAAAATTTTATATAGACTTATATAGAAAGATATTAGAAAAATAAAACTTTATTATTGGTATTTTTAAAACTTATAACTAATGATTGATGTTAATCGCCTTTGCATCATTTTTGATGAATTACATTGTTACAGGACAGATATAAACTACAGTCAGGTTTCCTCTGAAAATGGAGGAAAAAACTTTTGTTCGATTTCTCAAACTGAAAGCAAAAGTTTTTCCGCAGACATATAGGAAAATTTTATATTGTGCTTAAATATACATTATTGTTTAATTATAATTACAATAGTTTTTGTATTCAAATATGATTATAATATATAATACTGGTGGCATAAAAATTATTCTCTGCTTTTTAATAGATTTTCAACTCCTGCAGAAATGAAACATATTTCATTTATGAACCAATTTCTAACATCAAATGAAGGACCGTTATTAAATTAAATAACGAAAATAAAATTTACAGTGCAAAAATTATGAAATAATAATGATAATAAAATGTATACATAAAAAAGGTTATACTCACACTGGGCATCAGCTGATCCGTGCTGCCAACTCTGGTCACCCTGTTCCTATTTAACAATTTCTTCACCATCATCTCTACTCGTGAATTAAATTTCATAAAAGTGACGTATATTATATAACACGATAACAATACGGTTGCTTCGTACCAATAAATGACACTATCTTTGAAGCAAACCATTAATATAATGAGAATGATGGAGTAGAATGAGACGTCTCGGAACAGGGGCCACCAGGTAAGTTGCAGGACGGTCTTGCTGAAGATAGCACACATAGAGATGACGAAGAGCAGATTGAAAACGGCTGATCCGACTATTGTACCAATTCCTACATCGTTAAAAGATATGAACACTCCTATGACGCTGGTGAAGAGTTCAGGAGCGCTCCCTCCCGCAGCCATAAAGGTCGCACCCGCCACATCTTCAGAGATGGCTAAACTTTCAGTGATGACGTCCAATGCTGGAATGAAGAACTCGTCGCATACAACAGCCAGTGCAACGAACATGTAAACCAAACCTAGAACGTGCAAAATGATTGCACCCTGCTTCCGTTGCTCTTCCGTAAATAAATCTTCGGGGAACTGTGCCTGTTTTGTATCGTTCGTTTCCTCTTGATGTAATAACTTCCTCATAATGGCACTATTTTCTGTCATAATTTTCTTGTCTCTCGTTGGTTGAATGTAAGAAAACAGAACTACAACAAACAGTCCCGAAAGGAATACTAAAATTGGGTTCCTCCATCTTTTACGATAACGGCGAATGGAACTCATTTTACTTTATATAAATATTGTTTCTTTTCTATTATGTAGATTGTCTTCAACGTTTAGTGAGTTGGCTTTTTTGGTCACGTGGTACGGGTTAGTTTCGTGGATCCCCGAGTGTGGGATGAAGTTAGGTGTGGAGAAACAAACGTGGACTTGACGACTCTATGCAGAAGCATGTTCTATGCGGTGATTTATTTTGGAAGTGGTGCTTAAGCTGAAAGATTAAAATATATCATTATTATCTTAAATATCTATTTAAGGAAAAATTTAAACTTTAGTATTAACATCGACTATTTCTAGAGAAATATTATTGTTTCATCTTCCAAAGAAAACAATCACTTTATAATAAATTGGATGAAAAATATCATTTAAACTCAAACTACAAAATCTCTTAATAGTTTATATAGCTAACAAACGACAAACATCTACTCAAACCGAAAAATAAAATATTAAAGATAACCGCTTACAATAACGATTATAAACAGATCAGATACAAAAACATTAAAATTTAAATTAATTAAAAAAAAAAGAAATCTAAGACTTTTTCCTTCATGAGTAAGCCAACTAAAACAAACCGATATTATTATTAACTGGATAAAAAAAAGAAAATCGATAAGTACGAAAATCTCTTATCGTTCTCACTTAAAGATTAAAATCTGAAAAACAAAAATGTAAAGAAAACTTTTGGCAAGATAAAAATAATCTAGAGAACTGTTATGTTATATGAATTTATATATTTACTTTTCCCAGGTATATTTATATTTTTAATTCAATTTCGTACCGACTTTGTCGTTTAGAATCGTGAAGAACTTACCGATCTTCTCCTTGTGAAAGAGCAGTTCTGCGCTTTGGCGTCAGATGTGGTGCACCAAATCGATTCGTCCAATGGTGGTGAGGAGGGAAGTAGATATTCAGCCCCCTTTTACCCATTCGATCGTTAACTTAGTCATCTTTAAACTTCTCTCATTGTTTAGATTTTTGATTTTATTTTTCGGTTTTGGAGGTCTGAAGTAATCGATGTCTTTTGGCTGTTTCTATATTCGATCGATAATAAATGTATCGTTATTAATATCTCGATTGGTTGCTAATGGCACAATTTGAATAAGTTAAATGTTTTGCATATCACAATCTCTAGAATTATTTTTATTTTCTAAACCTGAATTGTTCGACAAACAAATATATTAAAAAATCTATATGAACAACGCCTACATATTTTCGACAGGTCACCTTCCAGTTTCATACAATCTCTAATTCTTTATTACATAGTAAGGCGCCATCGAAAATTTCTTCAGAATCCTTAAAACATACCATTCTCAACAAACCCAAGTATTCCAAATTAAAAAAAGAAAGAATAGAAATTGGAATTTTATCAAAATTTTGCACCATTTGTTCTGTAAGTGTCTCTGCCAAAAACTCTCTCTACCATAAATTTTCTTCTGAATGATCCTTGACATTCTTTTAGTATACAGCATTTTATGCTTTGGATATTCAAAAAGATTTAAGCTACTCCATTTTTAAATTTTAATTTATTTTAAGACCCCTAGTTTTTTCTTAAGTGAAACTGACCTGACAAAACTGCACATGGAAATTCTCACATATATTATAAATTTCGCTTCACAGTTGGAACAATATTAATGTCCTTGTTTATATTTTAATAGAAAGAAAATTAAAAATTAATAGAACGGAATTAATTTAAAAGAGCAGAAATGAAAAATTTATATATTTACAATTATTAATAATAGTTGAATTTATTGCTTCACCTTTTTTCTACGAATCATCAGATGATTCATTCCTAATGATGAATAATGAAATTCATACATCTCTTACACACTTTCTGTCCTGTATGAAAATGGTATTCTGAATATTGTATAATTTTTCATATTGGCAGACGGAACCTCTAGACATTAATAAAACATCGATCGTACTTTTGAAGTACAGTCGTCCTTCCTGATGATGAACGATCAAGAAACGGAATAACGTCACGCTATCAGAACTGAAACTTTTCAATAACTTGCCCCTCTGCTAATATTGGAAAAGGAAGTTATTAAGTGTTACCAGAAAAGTCGTTTCTTGTAAACTACTCTTAATTCTATATCGTTAAGTTATGATAACACACACACACACACACACATATATATATATATATGTATCTATTTATAAATATATATTCTTAAATATTCTTGACGTCATCATCGAAGAAAGATTGAGAAAGAGTTTAGTAAGAGCTCCACCCATATCAGTCAGATTAGATCTTTGGAAGACACTCTTATAAAGCGATCTGGATGCATTCTATTTATTCGATAGATTATTTAGATCGAATAGTTTTATTATTTAAAAACTTGTTTATACTAACCTTTTCTGTTTTTTTGAATTGTACTGTTTTCCGTTGTTTATTTTCGAAAATGAAGTTAGTGCTGAAATGAAAAAAATCAGTTTGTTTTTTAGCGTGAAGTTTCATTCATATTTAATATTCAATAATCTTTTTTTTAATTATTAAATTTTCTTTATTTACCATACAATAATATTTAAGATAAGGAAAATTTTGAGAAAATTAAAGTATGAATTTATAGTTTTTCTTCTATATCAATATTGCATTCCGTGAGAGTTAGCTTAGTGTAAAATGCACTAAAACAGTTCAGAGCAATCCCCAGTCCAAAGTTATCTCAATTTAAGGCTCTTTTTATTCATGAAAGTCTAAATTATTTAAAAATATTTATACATTTTAATATTTACAAAAGATTCAAGTAATGCTGTCTTTTATAAAACTATAATTATATAAATCAAGTTTGTTTATAAAGATTCTTCTCATTAGCATTTTCATCGTATATTATGATATAGATTATGACTCCTATAAAATTTTGAAAAGTAACCTGCATGCAAAAAAGCTTATCACTGCATTAAAATGATTTCATTGAATTTAAGTAATAATCTACAATATTTTCCTAAATGTTTGGGAAATAAATTTCTAAAAAATTTTTCTCAATTAGTGAACAATAACAAACTTACTTGGTACCGTATATTTAACCTTTATGCTGAAAATTTAAAACACCAGAATCTATACTACTTCATTACTATTACTTTCCTCATCAGAGATGTTAGTTTATCTTCTTTATTAAATATATTAACAAAACATTTGATATTTGTCTTTGCATTTCTTAAAAATTTAAAAATCTCCTTACGAAAATTTTCTAATAGGAATCACCAAAATTTTTCTCGAAATCCAAAATCATCTTTATTTAAAAAAATATCAATACAATTTCTTCCTATTCCAATTTTTTGCTAAAATAAAGCACAGTAACTACTACCAACTGCCTGGCTAGCCATCAGAGATACAGTAATTATAGCTGTCAGTATACGTATGATTGTCATGATGCCATTGAATCATGACCTATCATTGTCAGTCTTCCTTCGATTTCAGTTTGGCATTTAGCCAGTACTTATACTCATTAGCATATTCTCTTTAAATGAAATTAAACGCGCAGTTTATTTAATTAAATTATTTAACAATAAAAAAGAAAAATTTTGCTTATACTTCATAATTTAGTAGTATATTTCAGATACTTCAATCCTAACAAAATAAGTTATTAAATTTAACTTCGCTTATACAGATCGAAATTTCAGTAACTCGTGAATAACAAAAATTATACTTTACTTTCCTCATTAATTGATGCATCCGATAAAATCATCACAAATTGGTTTATCAATAGTGTACTTCCGTTTTTCTTTTAAAAAAGCAATTTTTGGTTGAGAATAGATGGATCCTATAGATTTTGCTTTTTGCAGTAGGGAAAAATTATCAACCGAAATACTTTTAATTTAAGCAAAACATTAGGCTATTTTCTTATAGTAGTTGCTTTTATAAATGATATTTTAAAAAATATTTCTAGATTTATCTTTTCCTTATATGATGGAATCTTCTTATAAGACAAGCTATCTCATGGTATAATAATATATATTTAAAAAATTCAAAGAATTTTCCTGTATTGTAATTTCTTACTTTACAAATAAATATAAATTATTTTTATTTAAACAAATAAAATTTTTCAAATTTTTGTAATAATGTATATGGATAATTTAAACGAATTACAAAAAAAATTCTTATTCTTAAAAGTTCATTATTAAAATTCTTACAGAAAGGGATGAATGAACGGCTTCGATAAAATTTTAATTAAAATTCAGTAGGACCTATTTAATATTTAGAAAAAACTTTATTTCTGAGATTAAACTTTCTATAATACAAAAATATAAGAAAATGTTAAAACAGATATATTTTTCAAATATACAGTATTATAAATCAAAATTCACTTTGGAAATTATAATAATAAAAGTTTTTTTATAAAAAAGAAATGTAATAAAATAATATCAGAAATCAATGGCTGCCAGATAGATTTTTAATTATGTAAATAATAATATTTCTCAATAATCCGAATTTAATTCCAAACTTTGATTCAGGGAAATATTTAAGATAACAATTTAGTGAAAATATTTTAAATAAAAATGAAAATAATAAATTCTAGATCAATAAATTCTAAAAGCATGACTGCTTAATTAACTATATCATAGAGTACATTTTGTATATTTTTTTGTTTAAGTAAAAATGTTTGTTGCTTGTATCCTGGTAACAGATTTGACTTGCTATTTTCGTTCAATATACTGTGCTTCTATTAACTTTGTTGATAGTCTTCTAGATAACCATGTCAACAAAAATTAAAAACAAGAAAGATGTTAAAAAATAATTTAGTAATATTTTTCTATAAACATTTTCCATTTCAATTTCTATTGTTTGTATTTTATATTTATACAGAAAAAATGAGACTATTTATAAAAAAATGCCTAAGTTTAAAAAGTTGTAGCTTAGAAACTATATACACTTCACTGACAAACTATGTCACATGAAATAGAAATTGTTAAGTTTTCGCATTGAAAGTTCCAAGTGCCTTCTCCACGAGAGGGCACTGTAATCGTGTTCTTTACAACACAATATCTCAATAGGCTATATCTCGGGGAAAAAATCCATAACAGTTCAACTAATTGATTTTTTCCTATGGGGATTTCTGAGAGATCTTTTGTACGTTCCTCTCATGTCACAGAAACTGAATAAATTAGAGGAGTGCATAATAGCAGTCACAGCATCAATAGATTAGTGCAATAATTACACAGGTATGAGAAGAATTTGATTACAAACTCAACTTGTGTAGAGTTACGAGGACACCCGTCTATATTGAGCCTCTTTAAAAAGCTTCTAGAGTTTGTGTGTCAGAAGCTGCAAGCCGTGTGTTCTTACTTGGGTTAAAAATAAAGTTATCGCACACAGAAACTTAGGCATTTTTTTTATAAATACAGTATATTTTGTGCAAGATTGTTTATATAAGTTCAAATTTATGCCCATTTATGCTATAAAAATAATCTTAAATTTAATAATAATAATAACAAAGATATATATATAAGAAAAAAGTGTTTTTCAGTTTCATATATATATATATATATATGAAACTGAAAAACAATGACCAGATATATCTTTTTTCTTTTTAATTTTCTGAAAGTGGAACAGAGTTCAACTAATTGATGAATATAAGCAAAAGGCAAGATTTCTGAATTTGGAATAGTGCCATAAAACAAGAAATTGCATCTGAGAAAGAACTGTTTCAACAATGAAAAAATATTACACATTGGTTTTTGTACCACTATTTTCTTTGATATAAAAAACAATTTAAAAAATTTAGATAAATTTTTAATATATTATATATATTGTTAGTGTTTATATTCGAGATTCCCGTCTTGAGAAATCTCGAGATTTACATCATTATTTCGATTGCCGATTCTCGAAAAAATTCTTATAAAACTCGGGGATTAAAAAAAATTCTGTGAATTTGTATCCAGAAAAAATTTCATAGCGATACATTAATCATTAACCCTGCGACGTCTTCGAATCAATAAACTAAACGGATAAGTCACGTATTTATATCCGCATCACTTCTACTAACTTTATATTTCAAAAATAAAATTATCTGAAACTAATCATAAAATAATACTTAAAACAGGAATATAAAACCTAAAGTAACACACAGATCAATAAACTGTACAAACATTATTCATTTTATTACAATTTTAAATATTTCTATTGTTATAGATACTGCCATGTTGTGATGTAGGCAGATTTATGACGACATTTACGTAAGCAAAGCGAAAATAAATATTTGGTTTCTAACCCATTCAATAGTTCGCCAAAGTAACAATGACATTTATGGTATATAGGTGAGTGTATCAGAGGATATGAGTGGATAGCTAGCCTTCAATCCTTTCCCCAAAATCCCGTTTTCACCCAATGGCTAGAGACAATAAAGTTCTCTTAGAAAAGTATGTAATCCAAATAGGAAGGTCCTGAACTTTTCCTAAGGGGTATATCTCTTGGTATAGATATTCAAATATAGTGAGGTAAAATAAGCAATTACGCAGGTTAAAAAGCTTATATACATCTAAAAAAGATTGGGTACAAAAATTCGATTTTTGTATCCAAACACAGGTTCCGTTTTGCAGATAAACAAATAGCTTTTCAATACACACAATCTATTTTAATAAAAACTATCAATAACTGTAAAACAAATACAATTATTTTTTCATTATTATTGAAATGTAATTTATTTTTTTCAATATAATTAAAAGATTAAATATAAAACAACCCACTATTTTTTTTTTTTTTTTTTGTTTTCATTTAGAGTGATTTTTTCGGTCTCATTTTGTTTTATCCATATTAAAACAGATAATAAAAAATGGATGTGAATTTTAAAACAGATATTTTTTTAACTAAGAATTTTTTCTAGAATCTCGAAATTCTCGAGAAAACAAAAAGTTCGGGAAAACACTATACAGTATATTGTATTTTCAATTACAGTAGACTTTTGATTAACTGGTCCTATGGGATCAGACTTTAGACAAATAAATAGCTGGTTAATATGTAAATACGTGCAAGATACTTTTTATACATTGTAGTTTAAATAAATAAAAATATATACCGCATATTCATGTATATAAATATTTATTTAGATAAAAAATTAGTAATCTTTCATTTATCTTTTTGATTTATATTTGTTTTTGAAGCAAAATCACATCATTTTTTCATAAGAATTACAGTCAAACGCCACCATCTCGTTTGGGAATGATTTTGGTGGCTATTCGAGGTTGGCAGTTTATCGAAAACACGTATGGTATAGAAATGAAAATGAACTCCGAATTTATTAAATTTAATAAAATACAGTACATTTATATTTAGCATCCAAATTTAACATTTCTAAAAAACTGTATACTTTATAAAATAGTATACGTACGGTATATGTATAGTACCATTTAGAAAATAATGAGAAAGTTTTCGGAAAGCAAATGGACATAACGGACTTCACCTACAGCAATGGATGGCTGGTGTGTTCCAAATAACAGAAGAGTCTTTCGCGAGCATTGTGGCATAGTGAAACATTAACAAGGCTTCGCATCATGTAATTCATCGGTCGGCAACGCGCGGCCCACCAAGCAATATAACTTTTATATGGTAAAGTAAAAATTAGGAAGGCTTTTTATTTTTTATTATATTATTTTTATTTGTTATATTATGAAATATATTTATTGATTGTATGATTAATATTATTTTTTATCAATTGAGAGATTTCGGCTACTATCACCATTGACCAGCGATAAACGATCGGTTGACAAATGTTCACAAAGAAGCGAGACTAGGATTCTCATTGGAATATTTACCCTATCCCCTTTTGTTCTCTGATGTCTATAACAACACTGTGCGTTCCGCTTAAAAATAA
>WUQG02387112.1:0-17882 GCA_011317285.2 Androctonus mauritanicus | reverse complement strand
CAAATTCAATAAAAAAAACATAAAAAAAAAAAAAAAAAAAAAAAAAAAAAAAAAAAAAAAAAAAAAAAAAAAAAAAATAGAGAGAGCATAGTTAATAAATATATTTTAAAAAGTTGTTTTATTATAAAAAAAATTATTTTTATTCAATATCTCTTTCATAAAGAGAGATGACTTACGGTAAACTTAAAAGCCAAGAGAATATCATATTCAAAATGTAAAATAAAAAGTTAAAAGAAGTAAAGTATTAAATTATAAAAAAGTTTAGTAATGAATAAAATTATTTATTCTATTTTCCTCAAACTGTATTTTAACAAAATGTTTCAATAATAATTAGGCTATATAAATAATAATAAATATGAATACCTGGTCCTTAAAGAACAATCTTTTAATGATTATTTCTTGTTAGATTTAATTCTTCTTTCATGAAATAAAGTAATTTATATTCAGCGTTATTTATATTATTTTATATGGAATTAATGGATTATTTGGAATTTTCGATCAGAGGTTTTGACTTGCAAAGCAAATGTTCAGAAATTAAAATCATAAGCAATTTTTTTTTAATATATTATTTGTAAAATCATCACAGAAGCGGTATGAATCTTTCAAAATCCTGTGTGGATACTATTCTATTTACAGGGGCATCTAGTGCCAACTCGGGCCAATGTGTAAAGATTATGATGAATCTCCTTGTATACAGTGGTGTAATGCTAAAAAAGAAGTGTCGGAACGCTACCTATATATGTGCATAGAATGCTAACTATACATGTACACGGGATAGAATAAAGTATGCAGAATTGTGTGTGACAGCAGTATATGTATGCATACATATTTCATTGTGTTATAGCACTCTCTGTGTGTAGTTTAATAAGTCCCTATGTATACATTGTATTGTTGATTGAAGACTTTCATTAAAAATAAGATATTTTTGACGTTTTATCTTTAATTTGAGATTATAAATTTAATAGTTAATAAAAGTAATTATATGCAATTATTCAATTAAGCTTAAAGATATTATAACACATGTAATATATTCTAACAAATTGTACCGTACGCGTTCTGGTCGTGGAAAAAAGTACCGGAACGACAATCCGGCCCCACTACACCAATGCTTGTACAGTATATGCATTTGTGTATGATGTATCGATATATAGATAGTAGGAGAGTAGAAAAGAAACAAGAAATTTCCGAAACAAAATCAAATTAAGAATATATTTATTGAAAAAGATACAACACTATCCTATATAATATACTGGTATTCTTTCCCGGGTCCTTAAAAAATTGCGGAACAGATAATGTAATCCCTTCCCCTCTTACCGGTTAGATCTTTTCTCCTTTCACAGTAGATATATCCTCAGCCAGTACGCTCCAGTGGATATATCCGACTACAGGGCTAAATCTATCAATATTATGAAGTGAGAAAAGTGGCAGCTTCAAGTCTTACTTTTAAAATATTTCCATTTTTCAATGAAGGATTAATTTTAATCATTTCGCTTCAGACCTTAAAATATGTAGCTCCAGCCCTATCTGCCTTCATATACAGTACGCAAAACTACATAACGTAAAACTACACAAAAAACAGTTGCTTTCCATATTGTTGTATGTTAAATAATGGGGTCATTCCAGTGCCCATCACGGGTCGCTCACACTCCGAAGGGGTCAGTGAAGGATGGGGTTCAATGAGTCGGCCCGGACCTGAAAAACTTTTGGATGTTAGATCCAGGAATTGATCCTGGAACCTCCAGAGTGGAAGCATAGTACGCTTCCATCGCTTCATATCGTTCCTTTTCTTGTCAGGTTCTGTCATTATTAGATTTTATCACCTTGTGCTTGACGCAATATGGCCCAGGTGTCCCTTACGCCAATAAATCCCACAAAACAACAACAACAACAGCTTCCATCGCGGCTATTCGCCCGACGATATCGTATTATATTTTGAAATAAGTAAAAACGAAATTCTAAACTTTTAAAAATCGAGACTATTTCTTTAATTTTTATTATCTAAAAGCGAAAGCAATGCAAACTGATGACAAATATATACGCATGTCATATAAAAACTAAATTTTCGGATAATTAACTCCTCTTCGGTTGTAAGTATGGCATTTAAATATAAAACCATGTTAAACTGATTGCGATTAATTAAACTGACTTAATAGCGAGGAGTTTAAAATTACAAAATAAATTTTTAACAAATTGATTAATGTAATATTAATGAATTAGAAATTGGAAGTCGAAATCACTAGTAAAATGAAAATTTTTAATAGAAAATCAGCTAAGATAAACTATTGAATTTCGACTTCCAGTTTATACTATAATTAGTTTCTAATGAATTAATATTATTTTAATATGTTAAGTATTCATTTTGTAATCTTAACTGATCGATATTATGTTAGTTTTAATTTCAATTAATTTATAAAGATTTTATATTTTCCCACTTGATTCTTCATAGTAATTTTAAAATTTAACTGATATATGAGCTAATTGCCTAAGAGAATCTTTCAAAAAGAAATTACTGTTACGCAAAACGGTTTTGTTTCAAGCCTGTGTTTGTACATTTTCATATATATCTATGGTATATTTACTAATTATGCATTTTAAATAAATTTTATATATTGAAATTAATATCACTCTAAAAAATTTCAAAATTATAATATTGATCGATGATGTTTTATATTCCATATTGAAAGATTAAGAAAATACAGAAATAATCAAATCGAAATAATAAACACGTTTTAAATGAAAATAAAATCGTTCATTTAGTGCTGCCATCTCTTAACCAATATTAAATTAAGATTAAGAACTTTATAACTAATTTCTTATACCTAATATGTAGTTTTATTTTCAGTATATTTTATAAATTTTAGTTTCCATTAATATATATCTTATATAAACCTGTAGTAAATAAAAATCTAAATAAACTACTGTTTCAAGTTTTTTTCAGACGAAAGATGGCAGCACTACTAAAATTTTACCTTGAATTTTTCATTATTTTAATGTCGTCTGTTGACTTTTTGCTATTAAATAATTAAATTCAGATAAGTTATGAATTATATTCATTTCGGTATTAAATTTATATAAAATGAATGTTAAGAATGTCAATGACAGAAAGATGTTTTCCTAATTTAATGCAAAAGTTTATTTTAAACAGCAAAAAATTCAATTAGTATTTAGTTTAAAATATTACCCCCCCTTTTCACTATGCAAGTCACGTGATTATTATGTCATCTCTATAAATTAAAATCGTTCAAATTTTATCTCACCTTTACAGAATTTAAATAAATCTTAAAATTCTGCACAATCTTGCAGAATTTTATACTTATCGATAATTAATTTGGTATGAAACATTTTTTTGATATATGAAAATTAATTTGATAATTTTTCAACAAGCACAGTCGGTAGCAAATATCATAATAACTTAAATTTTTATCTAGATTATTTTATCAATTCAAAATTATAGACCACGTGAAAAAAAAAAAAAAAAAAAATTATAGTATGAATGAAAATTTGAAGAATTAATCTTATGAAGAAATTTTAATATTTAAACTTGTTTTTAAATACAGTAGTAAAATTTCTTCGTGAGATTATATAATTTATTCAAAACCTCTATTATTCTCTGGAAACAACATTCTTAATAGCAAACGTGTTAAAAAGTTTTCCGACTTTATAAATCTTATTTATCATTTTAAAAGAACAACGAAATTCGTATAAATATTTATATTTAGTTTTCTTAATAAATTTTAAATTCTGAAAGCAAATTATAAAAAAAAAAACAAATTTGTTTCGAGATGTATTCAATAGTGATGATGATAAATAAATAATAATAAGCTATTAATAAAAATCTAATTTTAAACTCTTAATAAGTGATTTTTATTTTATTTCTTATTAAAATATAAAAATCCTGAGATCTGGCATTTGTTTTGAATAATATATTATCAAGAAAATTTGCAGTTTTACTTCCTAAAACATTAATGGTGGTGAATGATTTATTGAAGATTCATCTGAAAAGAATTATCAGTCTCTTAAAACTTTTTATTGTCACCTCAAAGAACCAATTATAAAAGAAGGTATGTTAATTAATTAATTAAAATATTTTATTAATAATTTAAAGTATACTATTTAATTTTAAATATACAATAGTTTTAATTTTGTAAAATTAAAATAATAATTCTAATAATTAGCTATAGATTTTCAAAATAATAAGAAAAATTCCAAAAACTTACTTTAAAAACATTATTTAAATCTGATTTTCAGAAAATTTATTGCCTTTATTGTAATTTAAACTGTTATTTTCAGTCAGAGTGAGTTATTTTTTTTATTCTGAACCGATTTCGGAAGATTATTTTTGTGTATGGGAACTGATTCGGAGATGTTTTTTTCATTTTGTATTCTGCGAACGTCTATCTTGCATTTGCACACCATTCGAGGAACTTTTCATGATTTTTAGCACATGGGGAATTCCTGGTCAATATTTATGATCGAGGATATTGGCTCAATTTTTTTCTATAGACTTATAGAAAAAATCTAGAATAGTAATTAATGAAGTTTGTGTAATAATTTTTTCCTTTAAATGCAATTTTTAATCTTTTCTGTTATAAAAAATAATAATAAATACTTCTAAATTTAATTCACTTTTAAGCAACACGTTTTCGTCATTGTTTTACTTTCTTCTTTATTCATTCTTTCAATATTAAGCTACGCTAAATATTGCAAGTATTTCAATTCAGAGAGAAAAATCTGGTTTTGACAACTTCAATCTATATTATCAGTTTTTCTGGTATCAGTCATTTTTAGTTGCACCATTTTCTCTGAGTTTTAAATCAGAGAAAAATGATGCAATTTATAAAATCATTATCTTGATTTTATAAATTATGTATGATATAACTCGAAGAAAGTAATAATAAATTCCAGAAATAAGCATATCTTAAAGTTATCTCTTATACTTTATTAATTATTGGATTTGCTAATAACTGATATACATATCACAAATAATTGGCTAATTTCTCATCTAGTAATACAAAATTTCTTTCGTTTATTGTAATTCAAAAAGTTAGATATTTATATTTACATTTTTAGCTATTAAAAATAAATAATTTTGTGTTTATTTCTCCATCTGTTTGTTTGTCTATTCGTTCAAAACATATTTGATAAATCAAGCATTAGAGAGCATGATGATTTAAAAAAAATCTCTTTTTTTATGCAACCCCTTATCTATTAATGATGAGGTTCCTATACTCTGCTTTAGGACTGTTGCCATTCAAAAATTTCAAGTCTGACACTTTCATATATTGATTTAATATAGCCTACTCTTTTGATTTTCTTGTAAAATATGACTCTAATGTTACGGTTGCCATCTATTCATATTTTTATCTATAGGAACTATTATAATAATATTAATATAATATTATCATCATTAAGCTTTTAACTAATTTGCAACAAAATACATTTTTTAATATTTGTTTCTTTTCTCATCTTATAGGCGTTGGATTATTTTTATAGTAAATTTTCCATTTTTTTCTTGAAGATAAATATATCTTCGATTGGCTGATTCCTGAGGACGATTTTTTTAATTAATTTTTTATTTTTAACAAAATTAAGCATATTTTTTGTTTATAAAAATATAAACATTTTTCATCTGTCATATCATCTCATCATCTGTCTAAAAATATCGATATTTTTAGACAGATGATATAAAAACATATCATTTTTTTATGTTGTAAAACCTTCCTTAAAGTTTTGCCTATTTTTATAATGCTGTGTTAATAAATAAGCAGATATACATATATTCCAATCTTCTACCTTTCTAAATCTAATAATTACAAAACAAGCTCATAAACAGGTAGAAACAACATTTAATCAGTTCGTAAGTATAAATCTGAAATATTTTAGGCTTTAAAAAACCATTGTCATCAGAATTATGTGCTAAAATATATTTAAATACTGCATAAGGAAGAACATAGAATTCTAACATTATTTTTTATGTTGTTTCTACCTGTTTTTGAGCTTGTTTTGCAACTAATAAATAATTATTATACTCAAGGAGTGTGTTTTCTTTTTAACGCAATTTGATCAAATCGAATGATATTCATATAACTTTATGTAATTATTTCAATAAGTTTAACATTTTTGATTATAAATAATGAATGTAGGCCTATTTGTTTAAACTTCTTCCATCTTAAAATTCTTTTGATGCCTATCGAGAATACAAATCGTACCTAAAAATTTCAATAATTTTGTATATAATTCTGTTTAGAATTCCAACCAACCTGTTTAGTATTATTTAGATAAATCCAAATAGTTAATTTAACTTAAAGTTTGTTTTGGATAAGATTAATTTTATTAAACGTTTTCAAATATATAATCTTTTTTTTTATCGCTGTTTTTATAACTTGTTTTGAAATTGCCTTTTGAATATAAATTATTTTATTCAGAAGGAAGGGAAAATTTTTAAAACAAATTACCTACACTTATATTTAGTACTTGAAATGATAAAAGTGCCATTTTTGTTAATTATATTTTAAACACTTTAAATTTTAGATAAGTATAATTTTTAAATATATATATATATAATATATTTATATATTATATCTCAAGTACTAAATATAAGTGTAAGTAATTTGTATTTTATTAAAAAAAATGAAATGCCGGAAATAAATATTAGATTTAATATGTTGTAATATTTTTATTTCTTTTTATAATTCTATAAATCAGTATGAGGAACATAAAAAATATTATTGAGAAGAGGAATTTATTTTAAAAAGGATCTCGTTTTTTCTTATGCTAATCAAAAACCTTAAGGCTATCTCGTCTTTTTTAAATTGTATATGAAGTTTCCCGAATTGAATTCCTATCATCATTACTATCAAGTTTCAAATACTAAAATAATTTATCAAAATATTTTTTTAAAGAATTTTACACGAATTGATTTAATCATCAGAAAATTTCGATATGTTTATAAAATATAGCGTATTTAAAGTCTACAGAAAAGTTTTAGTAGTTCTTTCAAAAAGTGAAAAACCAAAATTAAGAACTAAACTAAAATTTGGTGTTCTTGATAAGAAATATCATGACAAATTTTTGGCTTAACAAAGTTAAAAACCCTATTTAGTACCTCAGTAAGGTGGAGAAAGGAAGTAGTGATATGGCATACGTAGAATCGTTGCTAAAATTAATTTCTTAAGCTTCAATATTTTCGGAAGTTGTTATTTAGTTCTAAAACTGCAATTGAATTAGTTTTAATTACTTTTATGCATCAAAATAGTAGTTCTTTAATTATAAAAACATCCTTTTTATAAAAAATTATTTTGAAAATCAACAGATTATTTAAATGCAAAAATTATAGATTAACATTATGCTTACAAAAGTTAATCTATAAACAAAGTTTCTATTGCTTTGTGCATACATGATTTAAATAAAAATAAACTTCAAATTAGACAACAGTCATAAAAACAAAAGCAAATTCAAAAAATATTTTTTTGTAACATAAAATATGCATAAAAATTTTCGAGAGACTTTTTACTATATATACTTATCTGAATTGAAAATAATCTTAACATATTTTTGATAGGATTATTTCAAGTATGAAGATGTAAAAACGTTTATCAATTCTTTGAAATGTAAGAATAATTGAAATGAGATAATGTTTGTAAGTATATTGTATATAATTTATGAAATCGTTAAATATTAAAAAATCCTCTTTATGGGTCTAAATTTAAATTATATATATAGTGGTAAGTTCAAACAATATTAACATAAATGCCATTATCGTTATTTGTGAATTTAAATTAGTTTCATTTTGAAAATTATAATACTGTAAAAATGTTGGAAAGAATTACTGTAGACAAATGTATATATATTTTTAAATCTTTTATTGTAATTTTACAATTTAAGATTTCTTCCAACATTTTTTAATTCTTTAAGTTTGTTTGTTCATAAATTTATATGATTATGTAAATATTTTAATTGTATATTTTATATTGAAATGATTTGTTTAAAGAACAAATATACTTTCACAAATTTTTCCCTGATAGGTCTTGCAGGTAAATATTATACATTTAGGCGAAATTTATCGCACTAAATGTAATTTAGATATTTTGCATTTATTTTTTATTCATTAGGTAAGTTTGTACGAATATTCTATTTAATACATCAGTTAGGTGGAATTAGGAAATAGATAAATCAATTTCAAAAATGCAATAAGTTATATATATTTTAATATAAGAGTATATAAAAAATATTTTAATAGAAATTATAATTTCAAGATAAAATATTAAAGAGTGACTATAAAAACCAGTCTTTTAAAAAAAATAATAAAAGTTTGAAAGATAATTTATTTTCTATTGTTTTTTGAAGGTTTATAACGATTTATTGAAGATTGATAAAATTCCATTATATATAGCTGAAATAATTGCTTCTTTACTTTTCAAAAAAAGGAAACATGTTTGTACAACAGTTTCAAATATAATTGAAGTTAAAACGTTCTTTTAAATTCAAATAATTTTCTTTTCAGAGCTTTTATACATTTTGTTAAGAATTTATTGTTTATAGAAATAAAGTAACTGTATATATTTTAAGAAAGAATTCAATTAATCCATAAAACTTTTAAAAACAGTAAAAGAAAAATTTAAGGTTAGGAGAAACCTTTGTGAAGTCTTACTATTGTTCTGAATAAACACGAAAACTGCTCGTCTGCAGCTAGGTTGGATTAAGGTTGTGTTCTGCAACTCTCCATCTGCCCCATTTAATCAGACGATTGCATTTCTACTCACGAATCAACCGGGATTTCCAGACAAATAACTTACTTTTTCGTTTTAAGATTCTATTGAAGATTTTTGCCCATTTCTCTACTGTTTATATAAAACAGTTTTAAGACATTTTATTTTAAAAAATGTCTAAGGATGCTTCCATTTGGTTAATTGAATAGTTTTTGGCTTCAAAAAAAGTTAAGAGCACCAGGTGTTACTTGTCATTTTCGTGCCAAATCTTAGCTAATGTACTTCCTATTTAACGATAATTACAAGGTATTTGCACTTCACACATTACATAAAATCAAGTTTTATTAATATATTTTAATATCATGCAGAATACTTTAGTGAGTTCGTAAATAAAAGTGATAGCAAATGCGATTAAAGTATATTTTTCATTTGTTGAATTTACAACTTTCAAATTATATAGAATTTACATTTCTATAAAATTTGAAAATTACATAGAAATGTATAATAAAATGAAAATTATTGTTTACATCAATAATTTTCATTCGATTTCAAATGTTTCAAAATATTCTAAAAATCGTTATTTGTTAATAAAAATCACTAAAATTTATGATATGGGTAAAAGAATGAACTTTAGTGATATATCAAATCAATTGTAATGGTTGTGAAAAGTACTAATATAGATTTAAATCTATCTTTACATATTTTAGTAAGCTGCAGTTACAAACAGTATTAAATTATATGTGAAGAAAGTAAAATTCTAGCTAGAAAGTTACGGATTTTAGAAGATTAAATCGAATACACCATTTTCATAATCCCATGTTTTTATTTCGACGGTTATACACATGCAATTTTTGACGACAAAGTTGGTAATGTTATCTGAATACTTTCTCAACGCGTAGCTTTCCACATCAACAGTACACCATATTCAGTACTCTCGGAGGCGGATTTGGGAATTATATATACTGTACTAACTATTTCACTTTACAATTTTCCAATAAAACTTTTACTTTAAAAATTAAATAAAAGGTTGCCAAACATCAGCAATTTAAAATTAAAATAAAAAAAGTTTTTAAAATGTAATCTTTCAAAAAGAAATGAATGGGAACTTGGGAAGTGCATATCACCAACATCCGCATGGTGTTGATAACCTCGAATACCCTGTTTCACTAACATACCAACTGCTACTAAAAGACAACACTTTGTACTATTTACAAGGGATATGATATAAATGACTGCTGTGGGCTTATTTTCGGTATATACTGTGATTTTTGCTGGTTGGACACCTCATCGCCTTCAGGTAAAGGGATTCCGATAGCAACAGCATCTCCGAATTATGGCCGTATTGAGCGTTGACACACTAAAAGGAACTCTTTCACAACATTTGGAATTTCCAAGCTGGTTTTTCCGTATTATATTCGAGACAGTCTGTCGGAGGAAGACCTCCGTTCATCGGAGGTGTTCTAGACGTAAGAGTTTGAGACGGTAAACCCACAGGACTCATATGGGAAGTCATTGTTGGTGAACCCATTTGATTCAAAGTCGAAGACATGGTAGTGACGCTCAACTGAGCATGCGTCATGGAAGGAGGTAGGTAGTCCATGTTTCCATAATAGGCTGTTGGTGGATAGGTCTGGCTATAGCAACTGGGTGTGGAAGGGGTATTGTTGGTCATCTGATAAGAAGCACGCTGCATACAGCTGCTGCCGGACATCAAATCGGACACAGGTGTGATTGCTGCAGGACTCCAAATAGAGCTGGTGTTGACTGATGACACCGAAGGCGAAGTCGATAGTGGTTGAGGTGGTTTGTACGGAGATTCGCGGGTTGTTGGCGGTGAACTGGTTGTTTGAGGACTTTTAGATTTCTTTGGTCGAGTTTTGCTCGCTCCGCCATTCTGTTGTTGCTGTTGCTGACGACACTTGGCTCGACGATTCTTAAACCAAACCTGTTAAAACAAAAAGAATTATTTGATGATGATAAGGGAAAATACTGAAATTTCATTATTTTAGCAATATAATAGGCCTATCGAGCACTTTTGATCTTCACACATTGCTTGTTTCTATTATTTCATTCCAAAATAAAGACTAGATTAATTTTATAGTAGATATATTACATAGATAGTTCACGTTTATGACGACTATTCGGCACAGAAACTACAAATTTTCAATATTCTTTATATGTTTTAGGAGGAATTTTCTTATCGTTTTCATACAGAGCATCCTCCCTTCCTCTATATTTTTTACCTTCTTTGATTTTTTATGATGTTATATCCTGACAATATCTACTGAATTCGGCAAAAATATAACTTAAAACATTAAAAAAGTTTATATAAATTATTGACTTGACAAAGTTTAGATCAGTTAATCATTCCGTTATCCGTTATTTATTGACGAGAAACGCTATATAATTCTTAAATAATATTAATTTTTTATTGTTTTAAAACATTCATCCGTAGCAATTTTTTATTTTCAAATAAGTTGTTAATTTAAACTTAGAAAATATATTATATATTAATCATTTTTAGTGAAATTCAAAAATTTTAAAAAAATCTCTTTTTAAAGTATATTACAGCTTACACAAAACTTATTATTAGAAATGGATTACAGTATATTGAGGCAAATTTTACGCAAATATCGATACAAATCATCTACTGAATAGTTTCTAAATCATTTGTATTTAATAAAAATAAGAAATGGCCATGGGTCCAAGTGTTATTCGTAAATGATACCATAATAATTAAATTTGTTTTTAAAAAAGTAAATCTGTTCATCAACAATATCGCCAATTAAAGATCTTATAGTTAAAGCTTTGTATAATGTAACATTTAGGTCTATCGATAAATTTCATATTTATATCAAATAAGTTTAAACTTATTTATAAATCATTTCAAATAAACATGCTATTTTTATTTCGATTTTTTTTCGTTTCTGCGAATAGAAACACTTATTAAATAACAGGCCTCTTAAAAAACTTGTTGCAAAATTCTCAAGAATGTGAAAGAAATGTGAAATGTGTCAAATCTTTTGAAGAAAATTTCATTAAAATACTTAAAACTGTCATAAATTAGTAATTTTATATGAATAAAATCTGTACATTCTATTCTAGGAAAGTTCGATTCTGTTAATTTTCTATTGTAATTCGACGATAACCAGTAAATAAATAATTAGATATATATAAATTTATAGTATTCTTAATTCGCTCCAGTTTTAATTCATTATACTATTAATTTGACTTCCGCTTGCCATAAAAGGTAACTTGAACTTATGCCATAACTCCAGTAGCCTATTCGAACATTTAGGCTGTTTAATCTCCACAAAAATGTCAAGAAATAGTTTCTAAAGTAGCTAAGATCCGCGCAATTCTATCATCTCAAAAGAAAATTCCAAATTTTTATCGCATTATAACAGTGGTTCTCAACCACTGTGCCGCGACATACTAGTGTGCCAAAACTTTGTGTATCGCGAAAAATTAAGAATGAATTGTATGTATGTAATTGTATGAATCGTATATATTAATAGTGAAACGTAGTTGGCTGGATATCCCTTTTGCAGTCCGACCACTGTACTGATTCCTTATAAACAAGGTATCGTTAAAAAATCTAACCTTCGAATTTCTACGAAAGCCAAAATTTTTTGTCGTTATCATACTTTAAGGAATAAAAATTAAATTAAAATTATAGTTTCTCTAAAAAGACAAAATCCATAGGTATCGCTATAACTTAATAACGGCCGCCAGTTAATGATCTCGTGCACGAATATGTCTGTAATCTGAATATAATAACTGATAAAAAAAATATAATGATCTGTTAATAAAAATTCGTTGTTAAATCTAAATTATTTAAAATATTTAGGTGTGCCGCCAAATTTTAGATTATTAAAATATGTTCCTCAACAGAAAAAAGGTTGAGAACCACTGCATTATAATCATATCTCGTTCCCCTGGAATCGGGTGACTCAAATTTCGTATTGCTATAACAGTTTTTGGGACTATTTCCTATTCATCTATTTTCATGACAACTTCAGTTCTTATTGACTTCAGAATATGTTTATAAAATTATTTACTAGAGACTTAATTTTTTATATCTGTATTTTCTTATTACGGCCTAGAGAAACTAATTATCCCTATATCGAAATCTCCGAGAATTCTAAATCTAGGTCTCTTACATCATTATCCTTCCCAACTGCGAACTTATTTAGTTAAATCTAGATCCTTCACAATATGGAGATATATTACAGGTGATTTCCCTTTATTTTCCACTGTTTGAATTAGTTTATGCGTTTCAGAAATATTCCTGTATGATTGATTATATGTCGCCATCTCTACGCATTCTAGTTGAAATCAAGCTCTATTCGTAAAATATTTAAAGTAGAGTAAGCCTTCAAACTTTATCAATAATAATTTTCATTAATTAAAAATCTTAAAACTTTTACTAGCTAGAAAACTCTGCATTTAATAATTTAAAATGCAGTCTAAATTTTATAGTAACTTATATGAGTATTAGGTGTATACTAGAATTACTGTTTCAGTATAAAATAAAAAATAAATGTTGTTAAAATAAATAAAGTTACTAATTAATGCAACACGTTTGGAATTTTTTAATTCCAATTCATTACAGTAAAATTGTTGCAGTTCAACAGCACAAATTACTCGGAATAGCGATTATCGACTTAATCGCACTGTTTCAAAATTAAAAATGAGATTTGAAAAGTAGATTAAACTTGTTGTAAGATTGATTTTTCAATATGGTTTCTCAAATAAGTCATCAATTAGTTAGCGAAACGTAGAAGATTTAAAAATGGTAAATCATTTCGACATCTCGAAACAACAGTTTTCTCATTTACTATACGCTATCTGAACAATTGCAAATAGGAAATGTATGGGGAGTGCCTTGTCACATAATTTTAATAAGGGATTACATATGAAAATACATATATATTAGCTACTCATAAGCTATGTGGAAGATTAATAGTGGATGCAATTTATAACAGTAATCGGAAATAATCTAATAATCTTCATAACACAATTAGATATTCGATCATGAAAAGAATCTATCTATAAAGCTAAATTATTTCTAAAATTAATTGTAATAATAATAATAATTATTATTATTATTAAAAACGAAAATTTGATTAGAAACAAATATTTTATATCGTTTCTTAAAAATTAATTATTAAAAAGTTTTAATTAAAAATTACTTAAAGAAAAAAACATTAAATAAGAAGTTTATATAAGTCTTATTTAATAGTTTCGAAAATTATGCAAAATAAATCTTGGAGCAAAAATTTCATTTTGTGGGGTATTAAATCTTTTCCTCTTAAATTTTGTTATTGATGCAATATGAAGGAAAAAAAAAAAAAATGCAGTTTTACAAGGAAGATCGCAAATAGGCCTCGTAATCCGATACTAAACAAACTTAAAACATATAAATCATTAGCAAATGCTCTTTGGGTGTTTTAGTACATACATTAAATGAAAAATTAAGCTAAATTTATATCATCCAGTTCTTAGTTGGCAATGCAAGAAAACGATCAGACTCCATAATCAATTATGTCTAGACGCATTTCCTATTAATGGGCCTCACTATTAAAAGTTTTTATATGCAGATTCGAATACCTTTTCCTTTTCCTTTTTTTTTTTTTCAATCGTCATTACATAAAAGTTTATGAAAGTAATTCGATTATAAGATAACAGCCAATTAAATCCAGTTGTGTTTTTCTTATTTATACTAACTCTCGAAAAAATGTAACTGCAATAAAATTTGGATTTTATAAATTATTTAAAATCATTCGAAGTCTTTGTTTTATCAAATAGATTGAGCTCTTGCCAATTTTTACAACTTTCCTACAAGCTATCTTTAAATTTTGAATGAATAAAAACAATTTTCATCCATTAGATTATATAATCCTCATAAATCAAAAAGAAAATCATTTAAAAAGTAATTTTATAAAAAAGAGCTGCATTTCAAAATTAAAATTCGTATTTTAAGTTTAATCAACAAAAACCACTAACATCATAAACGACTTTTTAAGGACTTTAGCTTCTATTTACTTTATTTTGAATAAGTTTTGAAAAAATTTTTCATAACTCCTGAAGATGAAAGAGGAATACGAGTAGCTCAGAATGGTTATTTGAATTCCTTTTAACAGTATTTAAAGTTCCGAGAAAATCTTTCCGCATGCTACAAATTCCCCCTCTTTTTTTTGCTACACTTCGTATTGATTCCTATTTAGTGATAGCTTATTTAAGTAAGAAGTAAAATACTGTACAGAACTAAGTATAATTCAGTTTAGTAAAACGTAAGATTTAAACTTGGGCTAAAACATTCTTTTGATATTTGCTAAGCATGATTCTGCACAAACTAATTTTCTTATGTCGAATCTGTCACAGCTTTTATAATCAGAGAACAAATAATCCTTTATAAACCTTGCCATATGTATTAGAACCGTAAGCTTATTGACATAGGCTAGAAAAGTTAGAAAATTGACAACGAAAAGTTACATCTCGTCATATTACTGACAGGTTTTACTTGTAAAAAGATAGGTTACTAATATGATGTTAAGAAACTAAACTAAAATCATTTTATGAGAGATTATAGGACATAACTTTAAACCGCATTTTTCATTAGATTAAGCATCTTGAATCTAATATTGAATAACTTGTTGCAATAAAATACATATAAGGAAAGAGTCTCGAGGGAAATACAATTTATGGTCTTTAAGAGTCGAATAAAACATTATGGATTGTAAGGTCTTGCAATATTAATATGTGATTGTAGGTTATTAGACAGGAAAGTAAATCTATTAATTAAACTTGTGAAAGATTGTGAAATTGGCAAAGAGAAATATAAGCAATGTTATAACGAACTTAATTGATAGAATAGATTGCCATTCGAGTTAAAAATAACCTATTTCCGTATAGTATCGGTCACATTAATCGTTTAAGTGACGACGAGTCGTGCAATAAAACAATCTTTTCCAAAACTAGAGGGTGCATTTGTGATAGGGACCAGAAATACAGCTGACCTTCAGGCGAAGTACATAGCCTGAAGTAGAACGGTCAGAGTTTAATAGAAACGAATAAAAATTGAATGTCCCTTCTCCAGGTCTTTTAGGGAATGAAGGCCCCAGACTGAGATGGCATAAAGTAGTGCATTGGCTATCATAATTCAAATAGCCGGAAATGTTTTATTGCTATACACACTGGCCTTTCGTAAATATAATGCAAAGTTAGTCAGTTGTTGGAAAGGATAGGTAATTTAAGTACTCTTCGGAAGAGGAAGTTACAGGCAGATTGAACATCCAAATGCAGGCACTTAGACACTAATTGCTAATGATGGTGATCAAAAATCCATCTGGAGAGGGACTAACACTCTTAAATCTTGATTTTATTAGAAAATTCTAAAAATTTATAAGTTAATCAGAAATAGATGATGTCGACGAGTGAACATCTAACTAATAATTTTAAGTATTATTCCAAACATAATTTCGATATTTATTCATGCAATATTTGGATTTTGCATAGATGAATTTTATTCTTCAAAATAATAAATACGAATGAAAAATACTAGTCTAGAGATCTCTTATTTGATTCATTTTAGTTTGAGTTCGCACGCTAAAATGAACTCACATTGTCTAAATTTCTTATAAAATGATTATTAGTTAAACCGAAATTATAAAGAAAAACAATGATATTTTTCTGACATTCTATTATTATCTGAAAAATAATAATAGAAAGATGTATGCATAATTAATAACAAGTCATAAAAGTACGCCTAACAGTGTTAGCCGGCACATATATTTCGACATAGCGTATGAAAATTAAGTTTCAGAGTACTGTATTAAAATGTTCTACATCTATAGCTATAGGCCTGTAGCTATCTAGAGATTAAGAATTTCAGAAAATTCTTTAGTTCAACTGAATATTCTATTCATTCGAGACAATATAGTGATTATCTGTATGTAGATAGATATATGGCAGAAACTATTCAGTATCGAAACGATTATTTTATTTACAGTACTCTTATTATAATACTGTACTTTACTCCTAGTTTTGAAAATCATATACAATTCATATAGCTAATCACATAGTATTGTCTGGATGAATATAAGTTATATAGGCTATATAAAAACACACACATGTAATATATACGTGCTATAAATTTTAAATTACTATAGTATATGATAGAAAACTTTAACATATTTTTAACGTAAATCTATATATCAGGCTTATTTGACTTTTTAAATTTATCGTAAGGCATGCACAAAATTTAGTATTGATTCTTTGTTTAAAATTTAAAAAAAAATTTCTAGATGATATTTTTTCCCTCTATATAAATAATACGAATCCATCGGTTAAAATATATATACGTAGTTTTAATTGCAGTTAAATTAAAACTCTGGGAGATGGGAAAGAAAAATTGGAATAGTAATTTAAATTTTATAGCTAACCCACGAATGTAACTTGAGAAATCGATTATTGCACCTAAAACCAGAACTTTGAAGTATCGAAATAAAATATTTAAATTTTTATCGACCAAAAAAAAAATTTTTTTTCCTATCCGAAAATTTGACTTTTATATAAAAGTAATATTCTTCGAAATCTGAAAAAAAAAAAAAGTCGAGAAATTGAGAATTTCTGGATAAACATCTTAAAAATTATATTGAACTATTTTGGATTGTAATATAATTTAATATATCTAAATCTATGCTACCGTAAAGTTATATTATATGAGGTTTTTATATGGGAAGGAGAGAAAGAGAGAGAGAGAATTCGATGGCTTCAATTTACATATATTGTAATATTCCATTTCAGTTCTTAAATTTCACAGAAATTCCATTTGCTTCTTAAAGAAGCGAGGTCGAAATAATGTCCCATTCTGACAGAGATATAATCTGCGGACGTTGATTGAGTATCTATTTAATCCACAATCAATCTGGAAAAGGGCGGAGGAAACGTCTCACCTGAACTCTGGATTCTGGCAAGTTAATCTTTAATGCCACTTCTTCCCTCATGAAGATATCTGGATAACGGGTTTTGCTGAACAGAGCTTCCAAAACATCAAGTTGGGCTCTTGTAAAAGTCGTCCTCTCTCTCCGTTGTTTTCTTGGAGGCGGCGCTGGAGCTGCTTAAAAAAGAAAATAGTAAAAATATGCTTATTTTTTCACGACAAAAATC
>WUQG02387001.1:0-17882 GCA_011317285.2 Androctonus mauritanicus | reverse complement strand
CTCGACTTACGACCAATTCGTGTTACGACCGGTCTGTCGGAACCGATCGTGGTCGTAAGTCGAGAACTAGCTGTATTTATTTGCATCAAAAAACCCTTTTTAGCAGTTAAGTCCACTTTAGTTGCCATAGTATATAATGGAATATTGGAACAAAAATATAACTGCATAGAACAAACAAAAATTCAATTTTAAATATTTTACAATTTTTTCTTTTATAAATTTTTTATATTTAATATAATGCAAAATAAAATTATAAAATTAACATTGCACAAAAATTAGAAATAACAGAGAAAACTTTTATGATTACTCATATATATATATTCATGACACACAGTACAAATCTACATGTTCTTGTTGTTCATAAAAATATAACAATAATGCTAACTTATATTAATTATTCCTCTCTTATGCAAAAACAAAAATAAAAAATAAATAAGTGTTCTGTTTATAGGTTTGTATTATGTTAATGAACTTGCAAAGCAAAATACAAAAGTTCATTATTATTTGATTTATCCATACAAAAAATTATGACTTAGCATTTGTCAGATGTCAAATAACAACTTAAGTTGTCAGAAACATATAATCATTTATGAGTTAATCTAATTCATGTATCTTTATTTTTAATTTTATTGAAGTATTTTTTATAGCATATAGTAAATTTATAATTTATTTTGAATTTATAATCATAATCGACTGCACTAAATAAATTCATTTTATTTTATTAATATCATTTACCTTCCAAAATAACTTTCTTCTTTCACCAACCACTGAATCCACTTTTTGCTTCGATTTTCATGTTCAACAGTATTCAAAAGAGATGGACAAGCCATTAACATGCACAGGCCTAATGATACAAATCTTATTCCTGCTGGACTAGGTGGTGGATGAGATGTCAACAATTCCAATAACAAATTAATTTCATCTTCGTTAAACCTAGAAAACGAAAGTATGTTTCAATAGTTGAAAATTTATTTTAAATATATAACTAATAATATTACTTTCTATACTAAAAATACACTACAAGAATACTTTGAACACACATACAATATTAGAAAGAATCAACTTATTAAAATTTAAAATATCTGATTATTATATATTTTTAAATACATATACTTATTATATAACCTATACTGTAAAATTTAAAAATCTGTATATATAATTTAGCAGAAGATAAAAAAATGCTTAAAATATTAATTAAACATAATTATATAAATACAGTAAAATCCCTATATTTGAAAAGTATTTAAAAATTCAATTATTAATGACAGAAACTTTTTTCACAGATACAACTAAATTATATTCAAACATTTTTAATAGATAATGTGCAGAATCAAGATTAAATATAGGTGTTCTCTCAGACTCCCAGATACTTGACCAACACACATTTCATTATGATCATTTTGTTGAAGAAATATTCATCTGAATGGATATAAAGCCAATCTAATATCCAGCTGACAGGTAAATGGTCAGACACTAGCCATATTTGTTGTTTCTTTTTATACATATGCAAAATATACACATAGGAAACTTTAATAAAATTATCTTTGATTTTAAAAATATATTATACTTGTTAGAGCTACATTTATTCAATACATTTGGATGATTTAGCAAAAGTGTATTATGTATACTTGTAAATGTGGTTAAATTTAAATCTTTGGTTTTTCAGGAGTGGTTCAGCCCAGCTCATTAAATCTCATCATGGCTGTTGACCAGCCTCTAGTGGTTCTAAAAGTGGCTGCTATCTAAAAGTATTCTGTGTGATTCATTCTGTTTCATATATTGATTATTAAAAGGGTGGTGAAAAAATGATATTTCCATGTGTCAAGTGCAGAAATGAAGGAATCGTTGCAGAATCAATTGAAGTAGTTAAACAATCTAAATACGATTATATTATCAATTGCAATGACCCAAGTTTTCTTTCTTATGCATGGAAGTGTTTGGTAAATAATTTGTAAAATAGATTAAAAAATTTATAATGTTTAGTGAAAAACAAAACGAAGCATTTTCAGCATATTTTGTTTTTTTATTACTGAAAAGGTAAGAACACTGTTCAAGCCAGAAAAAGTTATGTGAAGTGTATGGAGAAGATATGTTAACAGAATGCCAGTGCCAAAACTGGTCTGTAAAATTTTGTTTTGACAATTTTGATATTAAAGATGCACCAGGTTCTGGAAGGCCACTTGAAACTGATAAAGACAAAATAAAGGCATTAGTTGAAACAAATTGCTGAATAACAACATGAGAAATTGCTATGAGATTGAATTTGTCAAATTTGACCATATGACCATATGAAACAACTTGGTTTTATTTCAAAGTTCGATATTTGGGTTCCACACTTTCTCAAGGAAAGAGATTTGTTTCATCACATAGACATCTGTGATTTGCTACTCAAATGTCAAGAAAATGATCCATTTCTGAAGCAAATCATAACTGGCAATGAAAAATGGATTGTTTACAATAATGTCGAATGTAAGAGATCACGGAGCAGAAGAGATGAGCCAAGTCAAAGCACTTCGAAAGCAGATATTCTTAAAAAAAAGTGATGCTCTGTTTGGTGGGATTTCAAGAGAATTATTTTTTTCGAACTTCTACCAGATAATTCCACAATTAATTCACAAGTGTACTGCCATCAACTGGACAAATTGAGTGATTCCATCAAACAGAAGAGGCCAGAATTGATTAACAGAAAAAGTGTAGTGTTTCACCATGATAATGCCCAACCTCATACAAGTTTGATGACTCACCAGAAGCTGTTGCAATTTGGATGAGATGTGTTACCACACATACCATATTCATCAGATTTGGCATTCTTTGATTATTACTTGTTCCAGTCTTTACAAAATTCTTTAAATGTCAAAACATTTAGTTCAAATGAAGATGTCAAATGGTTCAGTTTTTTACAAGCAAAGATCAAAAGTTCTACGAGCATGGAATCATGCTATTACCAGAAAGAAGCAAAATGTGTTGGACCAAAATGATCAATATATAACTGAATAAAACAGTGTTTCTCAAAGTGGGTAGTACCGCCCCCCAGTGGGCATTGGAGTGGTTTAAGGGGGTGTTTGAAGCTTCAAATGATATTGGGGGTGCAATATAAAAATTGATAGGCAATGCAGGAAATAATTGAATAAATGAATTATAAAAACTTTTTAAATTACTGTACATCTTATATACACAGTATTTTTATAAAGCTGGAACTTGAAACAAAATTATCTTACCAATTTTGTCATTTTCTCAAGTAACTATGTTAAAAAAAACCTTGCATTTTATACCACACACTACAGAAGTGGAACTTACTTTATTTTCCCAAGTACCATTCATTTTTAAATAATCAGAACATTATTTTTTTTTTCAATTTCCCCTATGAGCTAATTTTCAATTGCATAAACTTCAAATTTTCAAAATCTGTATGGACATAAAATTATGATCGAAAGCCTGTGTTTCAAAGATCACAGGAAAGAGAGTATCATATGTTGCTGAACTCAACACATGTTCCATGAAATATTTCTAAGGTCTCTTCGTGATCTATTTGCACCAAAGAGTATTAAAATATATATATATACATACACACTGTAAAAAATATAGATGTGGGTTTCCGGGGGCATTGAACATTCACTTTTTTCTAAAAGTGGGCAGTATACTAAAAAAGTTTGAGAAACACTGGAATAAAATATTTATATATTATAAAAAAATTGCCATTCATTTTCATGAAAAATGAAATTACTTTCTGAATAACCCTATATTATCTGTATTCAGTCTGTTTTAGAATTAGTGCTATTGTGCACTTAATAAATGAAAATGTAAATATGTTTTAGGGTTTTATATGCACTGGCAAGTAAATAAGGCTGTGATTCACTTTATGGAATTATTCACTTTATAGTGATGATCTGGAACCTAATCCACAATATTAGTGAAATACAGTAATACCCTAGAGTTACATAATAGGTGGGAGTGGAAAGCATAACATAAATTGAAAATTATGTAAGTCAGGGTACTTACAGATTCCCATATCTAATTTAAGTTGCATTTATGTTAGGTTCTTAACTGGATCTTTATTACCAACAAAACAACAAATTATAAAAGTTTATAATATATAGTTGTAATTAAAAACTTTTAATCAACAAATCAGCAAATGAAATATGTACATACATATATATGCACTAAGTAATTGTGAAACAAACAAGTGGGTGAGGGGACAGGATAAAACATTACGTATCTCCAAATTTAAGTCAGTCAGAGTATTACTGTATTATTATACTTAATGATATAAAATAACTTCACAGTATTATTTTTAACAACATTATCAATAGTAATATTAAACATCATTATAGCAGTGTCATAATCTTGTTAAAAATTAAAAATTTTATTATTTTAATATTTTTATTATAGTATTATTTTTTATTTTTTTAGAAAATTGTGTAAATCTGAAATTGTACAACTCAGAATTACATAAATTGGAGAGAGTTTGTATAATATTTACTTCATCTCTATTTTTCAAATTTTCTTTTATTTTAAAATCTTAAATTAATTAAAATAGTTAAATATCATAAAATAAAAACATTCAATTATGATAAAACTAAACTGCAATGTTTGTTTGTTTTTAGTTAATCTATTTTTTGCATTTCAATAATTCTGGTTAAATATTTGCATATTAATTTGCTTATATTTTTTCATAAGTATAATTTTTTATATCTTCAGTATTCAATAATTTTCTATAGGTTTTAAAATCTGATCTAGAAACTACTGATTGTTTACAAATGTGATTTTAAAATATAAATTAAAATATACATACATACTTTAAACCTGCTATTCCTCGTAAAGCACAATATAATCGTAATAAAGCACTGGCCTGGACTACTTTGCAATCAGGTAAATTATGTTGGTCAATACTAAACAAAACAAGATTTTGTAACCGTTGCAGCAATTCTTCACGTAACTGATGCAATGTAGAACTTCCTTCTTCAGTTCTCTAATTTAAAATTAATCATGTGAAATTTTTTAGACACTTAAAAGAAATTCAAATTTTTATAATAATGAAATTTTAAGAATATATATAGGTGTATTTCATCTTACAACTATGAAATAAATATAATAAAAATTTATACTTTCAATAATCAAATATCTAAATGAATGGTATTTGCATATGAAAATTCTGATATCTGAGAAAAATTTTCAAAAATATGACAAAAATTAAGTTGAAAAATACTTGAATGGAATTATTGATTGTGATCTTTATATAATAATGTGCCAAGAGAAATATAAGTAAATAACTACAATAGTAATGTAACAATAAAATAAATATAAAATATAGAGGAATATTTTATACAGCTAGGAGTTAACTATTATCATAATATGTAATAGCTTGCAATAAAAAGATTTAACTCAGTTCAGTTCAAAAACTCTGGTTATTTTGAATATCAAAGGACTTAGATATTTCATTCACTATATTAAAAGTTAGTGAACTTTGAATATTGATTAAGAATGCATATATAAAATTTGCATTTTATAATGACTATTATTATTTAAATAAATCAAAGTACTTAAAATAAGAACTTATTTTATTATATAAAACGTTTTCAATATGTTTTCTAAGGACATAAGTTTATTGCTGATAACTGACTATAATAATGTTATTGATAGGATGATTAACTCTCATCTCTACTGTAACTATCATTGTGTTATTAACAAGTAAAATTACAAAACTGAATTTATAGAAAGTATAAAAATGATTTTTGAAATATTTTATATGACAATTTATGTAAAACTGAATTTACATAATTTGAATTTCTGTAAGTCGAGAGCTCATGCATTTGATAGATTTTAATAACTGATTTCTGCAATTTGAAACAAAAAATATATACTTTCTACTCCATTTCATTTTCATAATGCATGATTATATAGTTTTTTAAAAACAAAAAATTTATACAACTGCAAATAGACTGTTAAACACATTAATGACTAATAGATTATGTTGATTTTGAAGCATATTAATCCAATATTGAAATATTACCTATTCCTAACATATATCAACTAAGAAAATGTAACTGATTATTATTTACTAATCAAATGACCCTTAGTGAATATTTTTGGAATTAAATAGAATTTAAACAGATTTTCCAAGAGAGCTTATGACTACTGAGTTAGTCTGTCTGGCCATGTCTAATATGTGATTGAAATTAATCACTATTAACTTCCCAAAACAAAAATTTGCTGGTTGTCATGGTAATCTAATTGATTAAGGCATTAGGGTGATATTCCAAAAATCCTGATTTGATTCCAGGCCAAGGTAAATTTTTATTTCAGGGAAAATTATCTAAAATTAGTCAAATTATTAATTAATAGATAGCACCACCTTAGCCCAAATTTGTTTAATTAATTATTAACACAGCAGATAGTGGCACCATAGTTCTAAATTATATTATAATTATTAATTCTGTTTAATTCCAAAAATATTCACTAGGGATCATTTACTAGTAAATAGTAAATAATATTTACTTATTCACTACAAACATTAAAACACTTAGGGTAATATTATTTTTTTTTTAATCTAATTTTGTATTCATATAAACTTAGTTTATTTCAATTATAAATTATAAACATTACATAATAATTATATAGGATCTAAGGATATTACATATTTTTATTACTACTTACAATTGCAAAGTTTTAATTTAAAACATATCTTAATATTTTAGTATATTTAGATATATTATTTTATATTTAGAAATTTTCATTTAGTATGCTTAAATGAAAAAATGTCTTATACTTAAGTAGGTATAATAAATTAATATCATTTATTGTTATAAACTGCATATATTATTTCGTAATTTTTTACCTTTTGGCAGTTTCGCACATATTGGGCAAACCAAGTTCTAACTTTATCATCACTTCCAAGTAAAAGTCCGCTAATAAAAGCAACTAAATCACCTACAATTGTATTAAAATCTGTTGTGTCACCATGTTCGTGACGGCAATGGTCTAATGTTAACTGGACGGCTAAGCCAGGCATGCAACACATTTCAACCTAAGTTTTGATTTATCAAAGAAACAGATTTTAGAATCAATTTATATAATATATAAAATGAATTATATAAATGAGCATTAAAAGTTTTTATATATTTATTAGAACTGATTAAAATATATTATTAGAAAAAGATAAAAATTTTTACAAAAATTCAATTATTAAAAACTTAACAGTTTTTGCTCGAATAGTTAATGCTTGAGCCATATTCATTTGACATAGCATGCGCAAAGTTTGCATTCTGATTCTTCCACTAACAGTTTCTTCATCTTGTTTTTCACCATTTGAAATTAAACTGAAACATACTATAAAATAAAATTATTTTAGCATCTAAAATATTATAAAAGTATTGGTATTTCTTGAATACTAGTATTTTTGTATCTAAAATCAGCCATTTTCAAATTTTAAAAAATTTTAATAAAGTAAGATAGTCAAGTTATTTTTTATAAATTAAAGAAAAATATGAAAAAATGCTTAATGAAATTATCAAACTAATAACTTATTCAAAACATAGAAAACAAATATTAAAATGTTACTGGATCAATAGAATATATAATATTTCTAATAATGTGAAAAATTTAATAAAAGAAAGTAACAGAAGAATTTATACATTCATTTTAATAAATACTAAAATCTAATGAATCTAATGAAAAGATTGTTAAGGCTTTTAATTTATACAATAAATTAAAAGCTTTAACAATCTTTTCATTAGATTATAGAAAATTCAGTTATGAAAGCTATTTTGTTATGGTAATCAACAAACATTAATAATGATTATATTCTATTATAATAATAATATTACTTCTATCATCATAAAACTATTTTATCACTTCATTATATTTTAAATGCAACTATTTGCTTAATACCATTCTTGGAAAATATAAAAATTTGCCATGTTTATCTTACTAAGATGATGATGAAAATACAAAGAAATTATTTTCAAGTATGGCAGTTAATACAAATAAAAATAATGATTAAAAGAAATAAAAATAATAATTTTAACATATGGTAATAATTTTATCATCAATATAGTATTCACAAAAATGCAGGAATTATTTCACTTTTAAAAATAATCACATGAATGTGAACAATAATTTAATATTTTCCAATCACATGTTTCTGATTCATTTTTTATTTGAGAATAAACAATTAATTATTAATTTATGCACATTTATTTACTAAAATATGTATTTTTTCTAAATTTTGATATATTAATTATTTTTGTTGAATTGGTTTGATTTTTAGGACTTGGTTTTTATCCTTTTCTTATCTTTAAAAAAATTTCATTTCTGACATCACATTTCTGCAAAATTAATTTTTCCTTAATATTTGATACTTTTCTCTCATTAAAAATTAAATGAATTTTATAAAATTTTATGTTATAATTATAATATCTTGTTTAATTATAATTTTTTTTTTTTATTTCAACAAAAGCAATTAGACTGTATTATTTTAGTATGAAAACTTAGTTCTTGTTGATAAATTGTTTTTATTCGCTAAAACTTTTTATCATTTTATAATAATCTATCTTTAAAGTTTCTGTAAAATTACAGAGTATATAAAAAATGTTCATGATTTAAATTCTTTTGTGCAACTATGCAATATACCAAATCCAATTCTCAATAAATATTGTATAATCATAATTGTTTTTATTTATTAAGATGGCTAATATCATCATCATCATTTTAAAGATATAGAATTTTTAATAAATAATATATTATTTATTAGATTTGTTTTGTTGGATTATAAAATCAAAATTGTAATTATAAATTGGATTTTAGTTGTTTATTTTCAGATAATCACAATGTTTGTAAAGTACAAACAAGGTAGTTTGTTCCTTTGAAATAGGTATAAATAACTGAAGATATTCACATCTTTTTAATATTTCCATTCTGAATTAATTATAGGAAATTAAATTTCATATTAAAACTTTTTGATATGAATTTTGTATATTTATAACATACCTTCTCTAAAACAATCTGGAGAATTTGCAATTAATCGACATAATAGTCCAGGACCATTTCTCACTCGAATTAAAGCTTCTGCAATATCAGATATTTGTAAGAGTCCTGGTAATTCTGTATAATAAATAAAATTTTCAATATTTTAAATATGCATATATTATAATAAATTATTTAATAAAAGCTTAGAAACTACTGAAAAGTGTATATAATTCTGAATATAATTGTATATATATTATGATTCTATATATATGATTTTTATTCAAAGAAAATTGAATAATAATAGAAATCTAAAATTTCTGATTGGAATTTTAACATAATGTAATTGACTTACCCTATTTCTAACAAACAAATTGAAAGATATATCCTAATATTTAATCTACTAAAATAAATAAATTATATTTATTGCAATAGATTATAATATTAGGAATTACATTTTAAGAAAAAAAAAAATAGATATATTTAGATATTAAATGTACTTATAAAGATTTTATATATTATAATTATTTTAAATAAAATTTTTTATTATTATTTGCATTATTAAAATTTTAATAATTGCATTTATTTATGTATTTTATTAAAATATATCTTATTAAATATACAAATGCAATTATATAATAACATTTTACATAAACTTTATATTTGCATTTATTTATATTAAAATTATTATTTGTATTTACATCAGTTCATAATCATTTTTTCTATATTTCTTAAACACATTAACTACTAAGAGATATAACATAATAAAAATCTGTCAATTTTTCATATACCTTGTGCCACAATTACCTTATCTTTCTTTGTTTGAGTGCACACTTATTCATGAGTATATATATCTGCATGTTATATATAAAGTAATCCTCTGATTTATGTCACCTTGTATTATGTTGTTCCAAACTTATATTGTTGCCCGAATTCAATTTATTAATCAAAGTACATAAATTCATCTCTACATTGTATTACATTGCTCTTATATCCAGTGGCAGCTCGTGACTTAAAATTATGGGGGTGCTGCAACTTTCAAAATATGCACACACACTGTAAACACAGTGTATACAATAAAATATCAAAATTATGATAAAAATTAAAAATGAAAAAATATTGTTTATGGTCAATAAAATTATAGTTTGTTATAATTCAAAATTACTTAAAAATAAAATATATTTTTTTGTTTTATTTCATGAAAAAATATTGGGCAGGATTTGAGATTACCTACCACAAATTTTCACAACTACCAGTAGCACGATATACTGAGGTCAAATCATTGCACTGGAAACCATCCAGTCAGTCACCACCTTGGTCACCACATAACTGTATCTAGATGGTGTATATAAGTGTAGCACTGTGAAAATTCATGGCAGCTAATCTCAAATCTTGCCAAATATTGTTTATTATTGATAAAATTATACCAGTTTAGTATAATTCAAAATGTTATATCTTTAATTGTAATGTTCAAATGTTTAGAGAGATGGAGTAAACATGATAAGCAGTACAAACTCATTACTACTGGTACAACCTGCATTTGTTTTAGTAGAAGTGTGCCACAGACAGTGCTGCTTTACACTAATTGCTCACATCCATGCATATCACTATGATGTACATATGCTTGCAAGAACATGCATAAGTAGTGATGATAGTGGCACTGTGGTAAACACAGTGCCACTATCATCATTCATTCTCCTAAGTGCTACAAGATAAGATTTGTATTATTTTTATACAAAATAAGAGAATTGTATAGGATTTTTGATGATAAAATTAAATATTATAAGCAAATATAAATAAATTAATAAATTTATTTATATTTGCTTATAATAAGAAAAATTGGGAGTGCTGCAGTTCTACAGTGCCTATGCATGAGCCACCACTGTTTATATCATCAATAAATTCATATCTTAGCTGAAATAATTTGCACCTCTCATGCTTATAGGATGTCTTCTTGCTTCCAATAGCACCTGTCTAATTCATCTCATCAATCTAATAACCAATTCAATGTTGAATACATTGAATTGAAAGTGAAACTATTACCACTAACTTACAGTGAAGGACAAGTCACCTTATAAAATATTGCACTTAATCTTAGAGGATTTAAAATCAATTCTGGGTTCCACATATATCCAAATTTTTTCAAAAAAGAGTCTTAGTACAGTTCATTAAATCCCACTCTTCATGGCAGACCCTACTATAGGAATAAGAAACAATGTTGAATTGCATCATCATTTATTAATCTTTGGAGTGAAGCTATATAAAATGAGAAGACATCATTACAGATGAGGAAGATCTACAATGGGCACTGAAATACATTCCCATTTAATATTTAATAGGATTCTCTTATGGCAGATAGAATTTACCCACATTTCATCTGCACCTCATGAGAGAACTAAAAGGTACATTTTTTTCTATTAATGACTTGCCATATTTCTTTTAGCAAGATCTTCTCTCTCTTTCCTCAATTTTTCTATATCCTTTTTCGTTTTATCTTTTATTCTTTAATTGGTTAAATCTCCAAGTATATCCTTTATCTCTTTCAATACAGTATCCACAATAAAGTAGAAAATGGTATAAAATTTAATCAGAAAAAAGGAAATTGAAGAACTTTTGGAAAACTTTCAATAATTTAGTTTCAATAAGGATTACAAGAGTTAATGGACAGAAATTGCTGGCAAAACAATGAAAAGCATCAGGAAGAAAGTTTGCACTTTCTTCTTCAGATATTCAGGATTCAGATGCCATTCCAAAAGCTGATCTCATTATGTAGACAATAAAAAAATCTCTAGTGTTATGATGACAAGCATGATTTTGAAGTTGATTTAGAAAATAAAGGTTCCTTTTTGATATACTGTTTTTAATCCAAATAACATCACATATAGCAATAAAGTAGGATGAAATAAGCACTCTAAAAACAATCTTTTTAGAGAACAAGGATATTTATTTCTTAAAGCACTTTTGATAAAATTTGCCCTCTTCAGAAAGCATAACATTCAAAAACTTACAATAGAATTCTATTAAAAGTTTAGAATACAATTTTCATAACAACAGGTTCAAAACAAAAAATTTTAAACTTCAGCTATGTTATAGTAACTGAATAATGCATGCATTTAATAAAATAAGTTAAAATTATACAATTATAATTATTTTAACATAGAATAACAAAAATTATTAAAAACTTAATTAAAATTTAACATTATTTGCTTAATAATTTTTTCTACACCACAATCAAGCATCACTTATTGAATTTGGGTCTAGTATATTGATTGTTCCATCTTGTTTTGATTTGATTTTAAATATCTGGAGTGATTCTGTAATTCTGCCCTTAAATGGATCTTCAATTTTTTTTAACCAGCTTGACCTGTTTCCTTTTCCTCTTTCTTAATGGTAGTATCATAATTCAATACTCTTTGTACTAAAGTTGTTTTTTTAAATCAAACTTTTAAGCTTGTTAATTTTTTCCTAATGATTTAGTGATATAACTGATATATACTTCATCCTTTTTTGTATCCCTATTAACTAATGGGATTTTATAAAATCCCAAACATTTATAAGCTTCTAGATGATCTTTTATCATTTCTTATTAAATTAAAGATGGTATTCTTCCTGGTACAAGTGAGCTTCCTACTCTAGATTTTTCTAATTTCTTCCTAAATTTCAAGGTGATGGGATTAATTTTCATATTCTAAGCTGATTTTTATTATCCAATTTTTTAAAACTAACATACTTATTATTTTTGATTTTCTTCCTCATTCTCCTTTTTGTACCCATAGGTTTCTGTATTCAGAACAATGTGAATGAGGAATTAAAATGAATATTCAGACAATTTGAAGGCCATGAGTATAAAAGGGAAGTTATTTGGAGAATGTGGAAGAAAATTGAAAATAATAAGTATATTGGTTTTAAAAAATTTGGATAAAAAATATCAGTTGGAAAATAAAATTACACTCTACAGTATAAAAATTAATCCCATCATCTTGAAGTTTAGGAAGAAATTTAAAAAATGTATTGGTAGGAAGCTCACTTATACCAAGAGGAATATCATCTTTAATAAGAAATGATAAAGATCATCTAGAAGTTTGTAAATGCCCAGGACTTTATGAAATCCAACAAGTTTATATCATTTGAGTAGTGAACAGCAACAATAAAGTAAAGATTAAAGAGAATGTTTGCTTGCTTGCTTTTAGGAGATTCTGAGAGAGAAGTGGTAATTATTTCACAAAAGTTTGGTGTTTGATTTCTTTAAATCATGGTCAAAGATTTGTGCATTGTAATTTCATAATACATAAATACTTATGTTTAATATTTTAAGTATAAAATTATTTCAATTTATCATATGAAATGTAAGATAACTTTTCTACTGTCTAACAGCAATTGAATGAGTTATAATACAAATATTTTGTATATGTTGTGACAAATATATTAATATATGCATGTATTCTGTCATAAAAAAATTATAACTTTTATCAATAAAATTTTAATTTTAATAACACAAAATAATTATTGGACATATCTTACAAATGATGGGGCTGATTTATTAGAAAAACTACTAAAGTATGTTTAAATTTTTTAAATTAATTTATATTATTATACCTTACCTGCTTTAGCAATACAAAGTACATCTGATACTTCTTCAAGATATATTTCAGTATCAAAAAGTTCTGACTGTCTTACATTAATGTCACTTCTCCCATCTTTAATCTAAATTCAATATATTGATATTCCTTAATTTTTTTTTAAATAAGCTCATAATCATTCACTAAAAATCAGTTAATTATTTAATAATTTATAAAACTACCTGTGACATAATAGCTAATAATTCACTAAGTAGTAAACGTAGTTTTCTAGCAGCATCACTCCTCTCAAATTCTAATGTCAATCCATTTTGCAGAGAAGACACCAAAATACTTTCTCCTAAATGGCCTCCAAGTTTCATTCTATTATGAAAATATTTCAGAATTTAAAGTATCAGATACTCTTATTAAAATTTTGTATTTTTATTATTATTCGATAGATATTTATTTTTTTTTATATAGCAATTTTTTAAATTACTGTATAAAGAATTAAACATAAATTGATTACAGAAATTGTCAAACATATTTAATTAGTTAACAAAGTTTTAAAAAGTTTTTTATATTTTTGAAAACATAAAATTTATTTTTTAAAAGTTTATATTTTTAATTAATTTTAAATAAAAGTATTTTTTAAATCTAAGAATATTAAATTTACATTACAACTTTTTTTTTTTTTTATCAGTTCTCATATTATATTTTAATTTTTATAAAGTTAAGTGTTACTATTCTCTAAAAAACTGATTTATTGTGAATAAAGAAATTATATATATATATATATATACAGGGTGATTCATAAAAAATAGGCAAAATTTTAAGAGGTGATAGTACACACCCAAACGAGCAATTTTTATCAAAGAATGCATGGTCGAAAACAAAACGCAAAGGTGCTGGCACATTTAGAAACTTGTTTCATGCAAACGTGAAAGCTCCATTTCTGTTGAACGACATTCCTCCACACATCCAGCGGGTAATGTGGTTTCAGCAGGATGGAGCACCAGCTCATTACATACGAGAAGTGCAAAACTATCTGGATGTAACCTTTCCAAACAAATGGATTGGGCGAGGTGGTCCTATAGCTTGGCCACCATGCTCGCCAGATCTTTCATGTCTCGATTTCTTTTTGTGGGGACAACTGAAGGCTCTTATGTATGAGGCTCCCATTGAATCTGCAGATGAACTTGTTGCCAAGCTTTCGGCCGCTGCAGGGGAAGTTGGCGATGTGCCTGGTGTGTTTCACAATGTTCGCCAATCTTTTCTTCGCCGTTGTACTGCGTGCATAGCAACTGCTGGTAAACGTTTTGAACACTTATTGTAATCATCATGTCATTAAATTTGCTTTTATAACTTAATCGTTCTTTGTGTGTTTTTGCCTCGTATAAGAACATAACTTTTGGCGCCCCTCTAACGGTTTTGCCTTTTTTTTTCGACCATGCATTCTTTGATAAAACATCAATAATTAAACATCACTTCTGGATTGTAGATTAATCTCTGTTAATCCACAACTTCGATAATTCAATCCAGGATAATTGGAAATATACTGTACTTTAAGTCAAAATTTTGATTCTTCTTTCTTATATTACTTAATGTTTAAATAATGTGGTTATAAATTTCCACATATCCACTCAACTTTTGCCACAACTTTTTTTATTTAAGAATAAATTTAATAATTCTTTAGAATATTCAAGAGACATATATATATATATAAATTAAAAATGTTAGAGTGATCGCTCAAAGGTGCTTCCTCTTCTTTTGAAGCAGTTGCATAATTTCTCTAGCAATTTGTTTATTGATTTATGCAAACTCTTCAAAAGAAATTTCTTTCATTCCCAGAGAAAGACTTTCTTCAGATTATTGACACTGCTATGGGATCTTGTACACACCTTTAGCTCCAACTTTGACCATATGTTATCATCTAGTAGATTCAGATCTATAAATGCAACTTTGGCTTTTGTGTGATAGAGCAAAATCTTATTGGAAGTATCTGTTAATATGGTTGAAAAGACAAATGTTTAGTTTATAATCTGTTCTAGAATTTCTTTATGTAATTCTTTGTGTTCACTTTCACTCCCTGCAGTAGAAAGTGCAACTTTTCCTTTCTATGCTAACTGATTCCACACCATAACATCATTGAAGCTGGCTCTGGGCCTGGTATTATTTCAAACTTCTGAGGATCTCTTCTCTTGACTTAGAGTAAAATCAGTCATTTTGCTTATTAACTTTTGCTCAACAGTGAAGATTTTCTCATCAATGAAAAGAATGTTTTTGTAGTTGTCACTAGCATACCACTTCAATAATACCTGAATGCTCGACTTGGATTCTTCTTTTATTGAACATTTAAAAAAAATGGTACAGTGGTACCTTGACTTATAAAATGCTCTACATACAAACTTTTTCATATCCCATTTTGGCCACTAGATACAAATTTATTCTTGAGATACAAACTGTGATGCTTTTTAATATTATATTTGCAAAATATTTTCTATAGAAATATCTCAATTATTTTTTGAAATATGTATATATAACTGTTAACATGATAAAGACTGCTTCTTATTGATAATATTAAACATCTATATAATAATTACTAATCATATCAAATTCTTTGTTAACTAATTTTTAACTTGCAATGTGAGCTAACAAAGAATTCAATATATTAGTTATTAATTATAACTAATAATTACAATTCTTTTTGTCTCTTAGGTTTTAAATTGTGACACAACTTAAAGCCTAAAAGACAAAAAGAAGCAAATGATGATGACAAATCAAAAATCAAACTACAAAATCAGTTACAGGAAAATTTATTATTATTTTTATTTAATGGAAGATGATTTTTAAACAAAATATGTAAAACCAAAGATAAAAAATAAACATAATAATTATACACAAATGCATATTTTTTTATTGTTTTCAAAACTTTTAAATCTGGGAACAGATTAATTGATTTCTAATTGATTTCCCATAAGATAAAATGGAAAACTGGGTTTCAAGATACAAACTTTTCGAGTTATGAACTACAGCCAAGAATGAATTAAGTCTATAAATCAAGGTATTACTGTATGTTCTTCACTTTAAAGCTTTAAGTTTAAGGTCTTGTTTTAAGGCTCTCTGAAGTGTTGACTTTGATTATGTTCATTTACAGAGTATTAATGAAGAGACTGCAGCAAGGATTTCATTGAATTCATACATCTAGAGCATTAATAGTCTTTGACATGCTTTTCATTCTTGGTCTACCGGATATTTTTCTATCACTATCATTGCCTGTCTCCATATATCTACTTACATCATTATATATTGTTTTTCTTCCAATTCCTATGTTTTTTCACCAAATTAAAACTTTCACATGGTCTCTTTCCTACTAAAAGTAACTACAAAATTGCATTCCAGTATTTTAGTTCTGTTGAAGATTCTAGAAAAATCTTTTGTTTACAAGAAGATAACAGTAATGAAGGCACGTGCACATGTATTCTATGTATCTTCCATTCTTGTGATATTTAGAGCTATTTGAATTTTGTGTGAGAATTTATGACGACACTAAGTATATAATTCTCGATTCAAAATTAAATATTCAGAAAAAGAATTAAGAAAATAAAAAAACACTTAAAAATTAATTGATACTAATACTGTATATTATTTTTTTCAATTATGAAAAATAGCTAGAAGCATTATATATTTGCACTAGCTAAAATATCCAGCATTGCCAAGTTTTTGTTTTTAAATCTGATAGTAAAAATAATTATTGAAAAATAATTGATTGATAATGAGATAATTTAAAATTTATTTCATAAATGATATATCATCAACATACAATATATTGTATATATAATCAAACAATAAACAATGCTCCAAATTCAATATCATCTTTTTCTTGTTATTGTTTGTTTATATTTCCTTTAAAATTAAATGATTAAATTTTCAAAATTTATTCCACTATATGAAAATGCTTGTATCAAATATATAGAAATATCTTCTATTATACAACAAACAATCAAATACGTGTTAAACACCCCATTTTCAACAAAAAGTGAAGCACATGCTTGACCCTTTGTTGCCTAATACAAAAGGCCATACACACATGTAGAATACCAGCATTTGTGTAACATAGACTTGGTTCTTTGTTTAATTTATCTAAGAATTGAAATATTTTGCTCTGTGTTACATTAAAAACAGGTATGGTCCATTCAGGAAACACCAATTTTTAATGTGAATGTGTGGACAATATTTTAATTTTTACATATAATTTATGTTATTATAATGCTCAGTTGAAATATAGAATTATGCCATGACAATGATGTTGCATAAGAACAGATTTGGCAATAAAATGGAAATTTTCTATATGCTATGTATATT
>WUQG02386890.1:0-17885 GCA_011317285.2 Androctonus mauritanicus | reverse complement strand
ACAGCATTTGTAAATAAATAATTCCTCGTTATAAAATTTAAGTGTAGGATTTGAATGTGTATTCAGGCCCCGCAAAATTTTTGAACCCGGCCCCGCAAAAAATTACGCCGGCCCTGCGGGAAATGTCCATGTACAGTTTGGTCCCAAGAGGTCAAACGGTGCGGGATCTTTGCGGAGCAGAGATAGACAAACATTGCATTTTATATATATAGATAGATACTATACTGTACGAGATAAACAAGCGGCTAACAAAAGAAAGAAACACTTTTACAAAATAATATTTCATTTACTAATTTGCTTTCGTTTTATGCCAAGTTAATGAATTTTGATCCATATTAAAATAGTCTACAATCAGAACAGAGAATAGAATAAACTTTAATATATTAAGCGAAATATTTTAATAAATTATAATAACTTTGTACACAGCAAATTTGAATTTCGAATATAGTACGTCATCCATCAATAATTATTTAAAACCCATGTATTTAACAGTATTATTCGCATTGCAATAAATATTTATAATTGAGAAATAATAAAAATATCAATGAATTGTTCTCACATTCACTGATTAAATAATAAAATTTAAAATTAAAAATACTGTACACAAAATATTGCCAATGTTGAGTTCTATTTACAAAAAAAGTAGTAACTTATTCAGCTTTTCAGGGGTCAACATCAGGTTTTAACTATTAAAAAAATGTAACTGTTTTGTCTATGAGAAGTACTATATTTTTATTTGCTTGTCAATTATTTAAATATAATCCTGAAACTCGTTTAATTCGGCATAAGATTATCGAAAATCAATGAATGAAATTTTGTACAATATTTTGTAAATGCACTGTTCTTTGATTAGTAATTTATCAGATGTTTTAAACTGATGTTTGACTTTATTTCTCTATAATACAATTTTGCGATTATTATAAAATTTTATTTAAACTCTTCAACAAATTCTTATTTAAATTGTGAAAATATGATCAATTAATAAAATATTCAAAAAATTCAATTCTATAAGTTTTCACTCAAACATATTTTAAATCTTTTTATTTGGAAAATAAAATTTACTTGTATCTATAAATTTACTTGTATGATAATGTAAACAATTGTAACATGGAATAATAACTTTAATATTAAGTCTGATTTCAGGTTTTTTTTTTCATTTTAGAGATAAATTCAGATTAATAGAGACTAAGTTAATTAATCTGAATTTATCGATATTTCATTCATTATTTCTTTTAAAATTAATTTAAATATCGATTATAAGATGAAATTGTAACGTACATTAAATATAATTTAATTCTAGAAATCTATAATAAATTTTATACGTGTATTATTGATAAATACACAAATAATTATAATAAATTATTATAATTAATTATAATAAATTATTATAATTATTTGTTTTTGAACAAAAATAATTTATTTTGATGAAACTTATAAACTATACTTTAAAATAATATATACAAATCATTATAACCTAAAATTCTAGAGAACAATTACAAATTATTATTAAGAATCATCAGGTAATATTTAGTAATAAGTTTCATTTTTCCTTAATAATACTAATATTCAAGGCATTTAAAAATTAAATGCAGGAAGTGAATATAAAGAAAGTTATTGCCTTATCTTGCATCAGTATTCTAATATAAGTTAAAGCAATAATCCCCTTTAGTTGTACTTTTTCTATATACTTCTAATTATTATTCATATATATACATTGTAAAAAGACAAGTGAGATACAAAAAATAACATTTAATATATTGAGCATGGCATTGAGAATTGAATGAATTTATATTAAAACAATTAAATATAACTGATAAGAAGTATTTATAATTAGTCTAACAATTTTAATATATTGTATGCTCGATTCAGTGTGATTCAATGAGTACTGACTTGTGAAAAGAAAACCTTTCTAAAAATTATCTATGAATATTTCTCTATAATTTTTGAAATATGCTGACGAAGCGCTTTTAAACTGTGCAATTTTCTACACAATTTATATAATTGTAATAAAATCATTTTATAAAAATTCAAATAATGTGCAGGTGTTTATAGAAAATAAAGGAAAGTACAGTATATACTAACTGCAAATAAAATTAAATGATTTTATATAGAAAATGTTTCAGTGTCAACTGAATTTTTTAAAAAATTAAATAAATCACCAACAGAGTTCAAAAATTGGAATATAAATTTGATTTTAAAATAATTATCTGATTCTGTTTAATTAATAAAAATATCAACGTTTTACTACACTTATCATCATAGTTTTATCTCAAATAATTAAGATAATAATCGGAATGAGATTTATAAGATATATTTTTATTTACTCTTCAGATTACGGCTTTTAAATCTCATTCATTTATCGTGATTTTAAACAGGCACTCCTATTATTATGATAAATGATGTGTCGATTATTTTTTTCACATATCTCCTATATTAGTTATTATAGATGCTATTTATTACAATAATTATAATATTTATACAATACTGTATAGTATTCAGTTTATTCTTTCAACTAATTACATTTATAATTAAATTTTAAAATATACTAAATACTAAATATTTATATTATATTTACTGATAATCTAACATGAAAATTTTTACTTTAAAATGTTTTTGTTTCTTGATCTATTATTTGAAAGAAATATACAGATCTATTCATGAGAGTAATATTTATTAAACTTAATTACAAAAAGATAAAACACTTTTTTATAATTAGTTAATAAATAGTGTAAATTAATTTCTTAAATTTCAGTATTCAAACAAATGAAATTTAAAAAAATTAAAATTTTAGATAAAAACTAGTTTTAAAACTAGATTTAGAAACTGAAGTTTGATAAATATTTATTTAACAGCTTGTTATATTGGTTATTAATTTGTGATTTTAATGTAAAATATTACACCAGATGTATTAAAAGTTTAATTATTTAGTTATTATTTAAATTACTCTATCGTGTGATAGCAACCATTACAATTCAATTCTAATGCACAGTGTCAAGAGTAGATTGTTTTTACTATTTAATTTTATTTTTAAAAGATTAAAAGTTAAACTATTAGGATAATTATAGTTTGGTAATTATAAATACGATTGCTTAATAAAGTTTCGAAGGACTTAATCATTGAAAAATTTCAACTTGTTATTTAACTTTTGTTTCACATACCACTTTTAGGTAGTAAGTTTTAAGCAATATGTTGTTATTTTTTTAATGTTGCACAATTCATAAGTATAGTTAATATAAAATAAATAAATATACATTTATATTATAAGCTTATACAATATTATTACATATAAACAAATACAGTATGTATGTATATTAAATATATATATTATTTTATATACACACAATATATAAATATTTAGATATTTATTTTATAAATTTAAATTTTATACAGATATATATATTCAATAAAATTTATATTTTATAATTACATAAAATAAAAAAAAATTTCATAAATTTATATTATATATGTGTATTTTTAATAATCGAAATTATTAATAATTTTCCCTAGCTATAAATACTGTATAATGCTAATGATTGAATAATGGCAAAATCTCGATCATTTATTATTTTATAGAATATAAAAAATAATAAAAGCATAAAAATAAATACTACTTTTACCAACAGTACTAATTTTTTTTAGAAATTATTTAACGGTAAACTACAGTATTTAATAATACAAAATACTATTTTTATAAACTGCATTTATTTTTAAGATTTTATGTTATCCAATTACAAGTTTTTGAATATTTAAATGCTACTATCTATATTAGTATAAGAGTATTTTTAAATATAGCATACTTAATATTTAATATGAAAAAAAAAATTAAAATTATTTACTCATTTGAACAGTAAATAATATAACTAGAATAATTCACACTATTACGATTCTTATTTCTTTCCTGTAGTAAATAAAAATAATATAGTATCTGAAAGGATTTTAATAATTTAATAATTTTTTTTTTTTTTTATAACAAGATATTAAATTTTATGTACAAATCTAATTATAAAACTAAATTGAAAGCTATACTATAAATTTTAAAATTCGGTTACTTAAAAAATATGCATAGAGAATACTTAAAGATACGCATTAGGGTATTTATTAATTGCTAGATCAAGTTATTACATCAAATGTACAGGATAAAATAACTCCTACGTAAATAATGACGTCAATGCAACGTGTTTTCGCGTGAAGCACTAAAAAAAAGTCACTTTACAGTCATTTGAATGTAGTTATTTTGCTTAGTCATTTTAATTAAATATATATAAAAATTCTAACTAAATTGCGAAATTTGTTGCAAGCTGTAAGATAATACATTATCTAATTTAGAAACTTATTCATTAAAAAATATTTCCATTTAATATTAATTACAATTGATTTTATTAACTCAAACTGTAAGACTTAACAGTTAAAAGTTCTAGTTTATATAGTCTGTACATTAGTTTTTAAATATGCTTATTAACTTTAAAACTGATGGCAGGATTAAAAATAAAACTCTTACTCGAATGAAATGTTCTATATTAAACTATTATAAAGATTATCATTCTATTCTTATTTGTTTTTGAATTGTCGCCATTTTCTCCTTGACCTACAAAAAAGAAGGCTTCAAGATCGTCAACACTTATGGCGAAGTCTAATGTAATTTACCATTAAAACGAACAGTTATATAATCACTGAAATTAAGTCTCAGCAGCAATGTAAGCACATAATTTGGAACATTTTCAACTGTAAGAAATACTGTATAATTTGGAAGTTCTATTAAAAAAAAAAAAACACTTATTTAACAAAAAATATCGATTTGATAGTTGAGTACAGAATTCAAATATTTTAAAATATCAAAAGTTTTATAATAAATTAATCAAATCATATTCGAACAATATTTATTAAACTAAGTTCTTTTATTTTTTTAATTACTTTTAATCTATCACATATTTACTATTAAGTTATTTTTAGGGCCAGTTCGTATTTTATTTCTAAAAAGATAAGCGTAGCTGAAATTAACCGTCACGTTTTTGTTTTCATTAATCTCACATCAGTTAAAACCTTACCAACTAGGTAACTTTAGTTTGAGAAAATATAGCTTGTTCTACTTCGACCATTAGCGTAACATCCGGGCTCCTATCCGCACGTCGCTAGATGACTATTCTGCGTCTTTACAATCGCCCCACTTACCTGTATCTAATTTTGCGTCCATCATCAGTGACATAAATCAAATAATTGAATCTCATTGAAAAGGAGAGAAATGAAAAGTATATTGAAATTATCAAGCAGAATTTTATAATTATTATAATAATAAATAAACCCTACCCACAATATCAGGTATTCCCGTTTCTTTTGTGTTGTATTATGATATTCTTACGTAGCTCAATTGACGATATTACAATATGATATTAGTGGGAAATTACTTTATTTTGAAATATCATATAAGCCATACAATTTATTTTTTGTTTAAGGATGAAAATATTAGTGATTACAATAATGACTAATAATAATTTTAAGCAATTCATTCTTCAAAATGAATTAATACATACAATACCATACTCAATTATAAAAATTCACCGCCTACGTAAATAAATTTATTACGGAAATAACTTTAAAAATAATTTATTTACTTTTAACAAAATTCATTTATACAGATCGAATATATTTTCGAAACCTATTTTCCATAATTATATACAGAAAATATTTTTTATATAAAAAATTAATCTCTAAAACCTACTTTCTCTCTAGTATACATTGACGAATTTACATAAACAAAATTTTGTTTAGCTCATTCTCAAATATTTTCGTCAGAACTTTTATTATTATTATTATTATTTTAGTCATCATATAAAAATAATAATAATTATATTATATAATTTTACAACTTTAATTAATCATAATATCTTAAGCAGTTAAAATAAATGTAGAATTTTTTTATTTTTATGAAGAAAAGCATATAATGAAAAAGAATTATATCTAATAATAATTATTAAATTAACATGAAAAATAAAAATTAAATGGAAAAAATATTTTACCGACTAATACTATATTTCATATCGTATTGTTCATACTAATAATTGGGACGATACTTAAATCACTAGTACTTTAAAATACTATATAATTATTTTAATTTTTATATTGTATAAATGTTTAAATTTTTAAATGGTTATATAAATTAAAAATTTATGATATAATCTAATCAAATTGGTTTATATCAACTATTTTTCTAGGTATATCCTGTAACGGGATAGGTTTCTTATCTTTTCTTCACATATGCCTCATTCAATTTGTTGAACGGATGTTTTATAACCACAGGAAATACCCAGAAATTCTATACTATTTATTTAAAGATAAATTCGTTTGAATTTTTTTAAAATTTCAAAAGATAGAAAAACGGTTTTGTTGAGAACGTTTATAGTTTTTTTTTTTTTTATAAATGGCCTAATTTGAAAAATAAAAACAGCAACGATAATGTAGAGAGGGTAACAAGCAAGAAAATCACGTGTTTCAATTTTTGAATCGATATAATACAAATCCTCCATAAATTAAAATTAAACGCAGTACAGTAATGTATTCATATTTAAAAAACAAATACTGTATATTAAAAATGATGCTATTCATCATTTCTCTAGCAGTTATATTAATGATTATAAAAATTTATTTTTAAAATCTTTTATTAAAAGGTTCGGATATCATTTTTAATTCTTGTTATATATCTTATTTAGGAATAAATTTTTCATGCATGTAACATCAAAAAATTTTAGTTGCGTTAAAATTTAGTTCCAAGCTTCAGCCGTCAATTAAACACTATACAATATACTACTATATTATTAGTAATGCACAGTAATATCGTTGGAATTTAGATTAAAAGTTTAAAACACCATAAAATTTATCTCTCCTTAAAAAAATGTTAAATTATTGGAGGTTTAGTAATGAAGGCTTTCATTTATATATAGTATTCTTAATACGATACTTAATTTTATATTTTGTATACTGTATTTGCATGAAAACTATATACATTATATAATATCTTCAATCTCGGATTCCTATTTCTATATCTAAAACTTGATTTATATATATTTATAATATATATATATATAAGGAAAATTTAATAATATATTTATTATTATTATTATTAAATTTATTAAACGATTTTTTTTATTTAAATATCATATAAGAAATTTTTATACACTATTATATATTAAATACAAAAAAATTGTTTAATAAATTTATAAATGCAAATACAGAATCGAATATACTACAGATATCAAATCGCATTAATGTATTTAGGGTAATAATGTTCTTTTGTTACTCATACCACGTTACAGCAGACTTTCATTGAGTAACAATTTACTTCCCGACCACTACATACTAGTTTACAGTTATTTTAAGAAAGAACTATTTAACTAGTTATATCTAAAATCGTGCATTTATAACAGATAATTCATTTTCGACGCAATAAGGAAAACCATTCAATTTATATTTATTAAACAAGAACTTCGATCGAAATTCTGTCGCAGTCAAATTCTCGCCGGTCTTTCTTTATGGGAAGCTTGATCTTCAAGGTCACGTGATAGGATTCCAAATGATTGATTTCATTTCTTTATAATTTATCCAACCCAACTTTACGCATCAATTTAGCATGTATACACATGTACATACATTTTAAACATCTAATGTAATACAGTATAAGCTTATATTAATGAAAAAAATATGGTTACCGGTAAACGTTTTTTTGAATGAATTACATATTCAGCGATGTAGTTCGGTGTATTGTAAATACTATAATTTAAAAATTTCTAAATAACTTAATCGCCTTAATATCAGTTTAAACAAAATGGACCTAAAATAAATAAATTGAATTTTTATTTTCCTATTATATAATATTCTATATCGATGACGTTTCATTGACTACAAATCGGCGTTTTCAAAATTTAACTGATCGGGCAATTTTTACATTTTTGAGATTATAATTCATTACACAATCATTTATAATGAATATTAAATACGATTAATTATAATTACCATATTATCCATTCAGATCTATAATGAAAGAAATCAGAAAGTCATGAAAAGTTACCTGAGCATCGGAAACATTTTCTAATTCAGATATTTCACAATGTAACACGTAAATTTTATATTAATTGAGAAATAATATAAAATTTCTTCCAACTCACCTTCCACCGTCTATCCAGACCGTCGGCCGCTACGTCAAACGGCAGGTCGATGACGTCATGCATGACGTCTAATGACTGCGGACAGAGGGCGCTTTTCGTGACACATGACATTTCCGTTCTGGGTTGTGGTGGGTAGTTGCCACGCTTTGTTGTCACAGTGCAAACCAGCAAATTTGTTTTAGTAAATTTTGTATCACTCTTAAGGGCAGAGTTAAAAAAAGTATTCCTTATAAGTGGCTGAATTGCACTTATCTATTTTTAAGTAATTATTTTTAGTGATGAAAGTTATGGACTTTCAACAATAAAATTATTTTTTATACATCAAATTATGATCTTACTTGGTTTAATTTCATATTGAAGTATTTAAATCGCTTTATGTTAAATGAATTATATATATTCCTTTAGTACTATAAATATTTCGAGTTTATTAAATTTAAATATTTTGTTAAAATTTTCTGTAATTTAATATAGTATTTAAATATTTACTACTTTATTTTCAAGTGATTTCATGAAAATAATCAAAGCTGAATTTTAACTAGATTAAATCTAATGTTTATAACTGAATAAATTACATTTGATGGTAGAATATTAAAATTTCAAATACGAATATTTAATTAAATCTTATAAATTAATAGATTAATAATTTGAAATATCACTAATAGAAATTTTAAATTACCAAATAGTAACATATTTCAAATCAATTTTTTCTATATATATATGTATTTTAAACATATAAAGTAGCCTAAAGCAAATAAAAAGGCAACTAATCAGTACAGATTATACTGTATTTCAAAAAGATTTATGAATTGTGTTACTTTGAGTATTTCTTAATTTAAAATTGATTAAAAATCTAACCATTTGTAATAATGTTTTATAAATTAAATAATAGAAATATAACTGGCTTAATTAATATTACATTAACTTCATTCATGAATAATTAGAATTGACTCTCATCAAGGACATCAAAGATTTTTCGAATCATTTATTTTTAAGCTATTTTCTAAATTCAATTCAAAATATTATATGTTAAAAAATACAATATGAATATCTGATTACAATAAAACTAATTAAATTATTTTATAAATTCAGCACTATGTTTTAACAGTTTAGTTGCCTAATCTGTTTTCAAGTACTATGCTGTAATATCGTCCTTGTCAAGTTATGACAATAATGATTTTAAAGAATGATAATATTGATTATATTGTCTAACTAAAATTGGATTAATCTATAATTCTAGCCTTCAAAGGCTACTTGCAATCTTGAAAGACTTACAAGTATATTAGATATCTACGAAAGTTACGAAATAATATAAAAATACTTTGCTTGAATCTCATAAATAAAAACAGGATATTATTGACGATAATATTCTTAAAAATAATAAATACAGTTTAAAAATCAATAACTCCAAAAGTAATATCATATTTTAAGATTTATAGTTTGAAAAATCTATTAAAATTAAATAAAAATTACAGTATAAATATTTTAGAAAAAATAAATTTGGAATGTTTATTTATATATTAATTAATATCGTATAAATAATTTTGATAAAAAATAATAATATAATAATAGAAGGACAAATATTGCGCGAGAAATTTTAAATAATATAAAAGGAAATTCATATACACTCAGGGCCGGATTTAGATGAAGAGAGGCCCTAGGCTATTCCACTTGGGAGGCCCTTCCATCCCCCTTTAATTTTAAAAATCAGATAATAGATAATAATGAATTATATGTTAAATGCAATATGTTGTATTACTTATAATTTATTTGTATTATATGAAATCACTTTCAAACACTCGTAGTCAATATAATCTATAATACTATAAACAAATGAAAGTATCCGAACTACAGTACTGAGGGCGACATCTCACAACTTCGTGAATAAATTTCTGAAAAATAAAAACTTACTATTAACAGGTGTTTCATATTAGTAAAAATTTATTAGAAAGATTCACTTTTTTAGGTTTCGGAGAGCAAGAAATGACATTGCTTTTTTATACGTAAACAAACAGTTCTCGTCGGTATCGAGTCTTGTTACCGTTTCGAGAAATGTATAGTGTACTAAAATAATAATGCAATAAATCAATTAAAGTGTTCAAATGTTTAATAGTGTCTACATATTTTTGAGCGTAAAATTTAATTATTAATTTTATTAACTCAAATGTAAGCCCCTCTTGATCTTGAGGCCCTAGGCTGGAGCCCATTTAGCCTATAGGAAAATCCGGGCCTGGTAACAGCAGAGAAGCACTGTAATCGGTTAGAATAATGTTAGAAATATCTGTAACTACAATCATTATACACTTTAACCACTGTCTAAATCCTATACTGTGATGTCTTCTTGGTACGTTCGTTTCGAGAGCACTAATGCAATAGAAGAACTCAACTTTCATATGAAACGAGTTTGAAATAATATGTTTCAGAATTATCATATATATTAAATATAAAAAAATGTTAATTAAAAATTTTACTTTTACTATACAGGCCAGCTCTCGTGTAATTCGTAGGTAACTCAGATACTACTCTTATTTTGGTTCCAAAATTACTGAAATAATTTTAAATACTGTATATTTTAATTGGTCCAATCGTGAAATATGATTACAAGTTTCTTATTTCACAGATTTCAATAAAAAGTTTCGAATACAAAGCGAGGAAATTTTGGTATAATTGTTGCCATCTTGAAACACTGTAACAACATGTTAACTGTGTAATTTTACATTACACTGGTTGCTACAACATTTTGCTATCATATTATTTAAAATTATTGAAGTTTTTTGAAATTTCAGATTCGTAAACACGAATGTTCATAACTAGAGGAGCACCTACAGTTAAAATATACGAATATTGTAATTTCGAAAAAATTTGAAAGGGATATAAATATTTCCCGTAAATTTCCAGTTTTATTCCGCTGTTTTATTTCTGGTTTGCCAGCAGAAAAAAAAAATACAAATCATGAATAATAAGTTAAAAATTCCGAAGACAAAAAAGAAAAAAAATTCATGAATATCAAATTCTTTGGTTTGTTGTTGCTTAAAATCGACAAATGTTTTAGTAAAATTGTTACGGGAATTCAGTTAGAGTAACAGTACTACTGTTTATGATAAATACAAAAAAAAAAAAGATTTAAAGTATACACTTGAAATGTTATAAAAAAAGAACTAAAAGATTTAACTGTCTACACAACAGCTCAATGAAAAAAACTTTGCAAAGACAAACTAATCCACAGTTTTCTAAAACTTTTAAAAGACTGCTGTCAATGTTTTTATCCGCTGCTTGATACCGTTTTATATTCGTGAGCTATCGGAATATGTTCTTAAAATATTTTCAGAAGCATAGAACAGAACAGAGCAGTAAAAAAATTTATGAAAATTTATTTTTTTTTACGAACTTCAATATTCAATTCCACAAACTTTAATTTTTATCAGTGACAAAACATTCTATGTTTTTTTTTCTAATCTTGTTTGTATAGAAAACAATATTTTCCGATTCGTGGTGTAATTCAAGAATGTTTTTTTTTTTTTTTAAATAAACTGTCGCTCAGTTTATTTTTTAAGAAGTAAATCAAAAAGAATTAAAAGGTTAAAACGGTTATTAGATCGTATGACCTATTCATAAGTCTTTGATACAGGATTATATTTTACGAGGAATGAAAGATAAAAAAAGTAGGAATTACTATGAATAGATCGGTTCTTTGATCCTGAAAAGGAAAAAAGCCGATTACAGTTGTGGGTATTATTTAGAGAAAAATTTATTTCTCTGATGTACCTTACAGCGTAACTTTTCTATTCTTGAATAATATTTTTTGGTATTTCAAATAATAATTATTTAATTTTTTTTAATAACATCCATCGTTCGATTAAGGAGAAAAATTATTTTAATGATCTACAATAATGAGTGCGGTTTGCATATTCAAAGAAATCTGAAGAATCTCAACTTATTGGCAAAGCATGTCTTCGTGGCAAAATATAAATTACAACCACGTAAAAAAAAAAAAATATATATATATATATATAATTTGTGTTTTGTAGAATGACAAACACTCGATAAAATTACCTTTTCTCTTTCTTCTTTTAATAAGGAGGAATATAACAAAAGCATTTTTTTTTTTCCTCCGATAACTAGGCGTTAACGGAAACATAACACGCTACTATTTTCTGATTGTGTTTTTTTTTAGAATAAATCTTTCGATTGTTCCATACAATGAAACCATTGGTTTCAACAATATAATCACCCACTCTGCGATTTTCTAACTCAACAAAATTCAAGAAAGTTGAGAGAACTAGTGCCAATAATGGTAATAACACGGTAGGTGATGCCAAACAAGAGTGTAAAGACATTTCTTTTTTCCAGAATTTTTTTCAGAAGAAATAAATCTGTAACTATATATATATATATATATATATTATTTATAGCTTTAGAAATTTTTCTAAACTAAATTTTAATATAATATAAAAGACAGTATGTTATATCAAACTTATTTATTTTAATAATAATGTTTAATGTCATTTTTCTTAATTTATTATTTGCCATTATACATGTTCTCGAAATTCATGGTTGAAAATTAATGTTTGAAAAATAATTAATGAGTATATAAAAAATTAAAGTAGTTTGATAGTACTCTATATAAGGTTAAAATAATTCTATCATTACAAAAAATAAAAATAATTTCTAACTTCATCGATAATCTTTAGTATTTATTTAATTTGATATTTCTCGGAAAGTTAAAAATTCTTTCCTAGAAATAAAAATTTAATAGCATAATTATAACTAAAAAAACTTTGAAGATAATACTTAATAATACGAATCGTATAAATTTTTTTTTTAACAAGAAAACCAACTTCGATCAATATGTTGATCTTAAAACTTTCTTTAAAGCTTGAATGGTTAAGTTTGATGTTCAAATTTAAGCATTCAAACAAAATTTTGAACATCAGACTTAAAGCATTTTAAATTTAACTAAAGCAGTGTTTTCCAAAGTATGAGGCACGCTAGTCTATGGCAAGGGAGCACGAAGGAATCAACTAAAACATCATTTTTGAGACAAACAAACAAAAAATAAATTTGTGTCGAAAAATATAATCAGCAAATGGGTTATTGGATGAAAATGACTTCACAGATTGAGGAATTTTGGAATCACGATTAAAATATGCATTTAATCCTTCAGACTTTTATTCGAATTTGGATTAATCGCGAAAGTTTAACGTTCGTGACAATAATTCTGGAATGGATCATGTGGACACAAAAAATGAAAACGTGTACAGATCTCTGTGATTTTAGTATATAAAATTAGTATATTCGTATATTCATAAATTAGTATATAAAATTAGTATATTCGTATATTCAGAGACTTTCTACTCTATCTGTTTTAAAGACAAAATATCGATCTGGTTCAGTGATTGAAAAAGAATTTCGAGTAGCGATATCTTCAATGACATTCCGATTTGAGAGAATTTGTGCCGAAAAACAAGCCCACACTCATTACATTAAATATTATGTTGTATTCTATTTTTCGTTTTTTTTTTTTATAAAATTTGTTTAACTGTATTAAAAATTATTCCACCATAATAAATATATATTTTATATATATAACAACTTTATTTATATAAAATATGGTATACTGTTGTAATATTAAATTTTGAGTAGAAAGTATTTATAAAATTAGACAGCTATGAAAATGAGGGGCGTAGCCGTTTTTTTATCAATAAAAGTGGGCGCAGAGTTTGGAAACCACTGAGATAAAGTATTTTAAAGCTTTAAAGTAAACTCAGCTCTTTTCAAATTTTTTAATTTACTGCAAAGCTTTAAATAGTTTAGCTAAATTTTTAAAATTTACTGCATCTTTAAAGCAGTTTAGCTAAAATTTTTGAGTTTATTGCAGCTTTAAAATAGTTTAGTATTAGAATATAGATGCAAATTTATTTTTTCTCTCTACAAACTTCAATCACTACAATTTGCATATTTATCTATTAATCTTTTAGACTATTCTGCGTATAAATTTGCCTCAATAAATTTATATGCAGAATTGTCTAAAAAATTAATAGATATCTAAAATTATTTCGTATTGATTATTGAAAGACGAGTTCTTTAAACTCGATTCTTGCACTAAAATTTATATCTTTGATCCATTCACTTTAAAATAACAACAACAACAATCTGTCTCAACTATTAATGATTGACATATATCTTCTCTAAAGAATGAACAATTACCTAACTTCATCTTATACTTTTGGAGCTATTCGTTCAGAACTTTGACTTGGGTTGTTCGGACAATAGGCTATTCACATCAATGACAGACAAACATGGCTCTTTCTCAGTTAATTAGAGAGAAGAATGTAAGGTCATAAGAATGACTTTACAGCTAAAGAATTCATTTGTTAAATGAAACTTGATTAAGATCTTTTACTTTTAATTTTCTCCAGGATATCTGTTGCATCTTATCAGTATTTTTATCATTGCATATACTTCCGTCAAACTTTAATATTAAAATTAAGAAACACAGCTATATATATAAAATTAAATAATAGTTAACATTTTAAATTATTTTGAAATTAAGATACTGAAATAAACTGATCTTCGTTTTTTCTGTAGCCAGTTTGCTATGTTTGCAGAAAAAATACTTCACTTTTTTTCCCCTGTTATCATTCATCTGTCTTCTTCTTAGTACATTAATAAGAGACTAATAAAAAATATTGGCGTACTTTTATTAATATTTGCCTCAAAACACTGAAATGCAGAATATATACGACAAGAATGGAGAAAGAAAAGTGAGATAGAAATCTAAAGATAGCCGAATGGTTGTCTGATGTATTATAGTAAACAACCAGATTAATCCAGTTGTTTACACATAATATATATATAAAAAAATACAATGCCAAACAATTTGTAGACTAATTACTTCTTATATAAATACTTCCACCAGCTGCACACATAGCCATAGATCATAGCTATTAGTGCTGCTATATTTAGCATAAGATCATTGGACAACTATTTGAAATAGTAATTTTATCATCTCAGCTTATCCGTATACTGTATATAAAATCGAATGCTTGTATGTCTGTTTGTTCTTTATGCATTCCCACATCGTTTGACCTATCGCAATCATACTTTATAAAATAACTTCCTATAATCCTACGAGTTATGTAGTGCGACCTAGATCAAAATGAATTCACAGATTGAGGAATTTTAGAATCAAGATTAAAATATGTATTTAATCCTTCAGACTTTTATTCGAATTTGGATTAATCGCGAAAATTTAAGGTTCGTGACAGTAATTCTGGAATGGATCATGTGGACACGAAAAATGAAAACGTGTACAGATCTCTGTAATTTTAGTATATAAAACTAAAAAAAAAAAAACTTATAAGAATTTTTATGCCATGTTTATAACAATTCCTTCGTAATTTGATAAAAATGTTAACATTATTTATTCTGTATATCTCGAGAGAAAAGCTAACAAGAAGAACTAATCAGTTACTCTTTAACTTCTGGTAATGTTCACATTGATTATTGTCAACGTGTTTAGATGAAAGCTTTAGCAATCACTCAAAGCCTTGATTGATTATCGTTGTTATCTTAACAAATTTTTTCAGTGGCCAAATAATAGTAACACATTAGACGATCTAGAACTGTTAACAGTTAATGATAAAAAAGCATCATTAATATTTTAAATTAATATTTTCTTGTGTATGTAAACTTGATGTTTCTGTCTAGTAAATACGTAAACATATCTAAATTCTCAGATGACGACGTTCTAAATCAGCTTTCAAACTTTGTTTCTAAAGGGAATTTTCTTAGAAAGTATTAGATAACATCTATATTTCTTAAAAGAAAGTATTATTTTTCATAGGAACTATATAGCAGTATCATTGCTTCAAGCACTTCTGAACTGAAGAGTTTTAACGAATTTTTGACAATAAATTATACTTAATTGGATACTTATTCTACTAAAGAATAAAATTTCCTTCTAATTAAACGAGGAAATTTGAAGAATTTAGGTAGTTTAATTAAAGGATATCACAAAACAATTTAACTCTGATCCTTCCATAATAAACGAATACGTTTTTCCGATTTTCTTTCCTAGTTATCAGGTCTTTTTCGGGATTTTTTTTGCAAGTTTTAAGAAACATTTATCTACGCTCCATGATTTAAAAAAAATCGCAGTTTATATTATGATCGATTACCTATAAATATCGATTTAGTTCTCGAGAACAAAAAAAAAAAAAAAGGGTACTAAAATTTGATCGAAGCCATTCTTACAAACATGAATTGATGATCCATAAAACACTCTTTTTTTTTTCTTTCTTCTGCGTATCGCTAACGTTATCCAAAGCTCGGATAGTCTACTATCGTATAAAAAAAAGGAAAAAGAACGAAAAAATTTCCTGTTGATTCGTTAAAAATATAGAAAATGGCGTAATGCGAACCCTACGATTAATTGTAACAAGAAACAAACTTCGAAACTTACTCTATTCAACTTTTGAATGGAGTGATTATACCGAAACAAAAAAGTAAACACGAGATTATAAATACTATTTATACAGCATTTAAAATTTAAATTCTATAGCATCAAAGGATGAAAAAATAAATATCTTTAAAAATTACATTGGAATAATAAAATAATGTATTCAGAAACTATTGAAAGCAAAATAGAAAATAATTATTTTTGTATTATTTGAATGTCGGTTAAATGAAAGATGATTTATTCATTATTCAGTTTCAAATGATACCGACTTTAAAAAATAAAACAGTAATTGTTTCCTAGCATTGAATTTATTTTAAACAAACAATCAATCAGTTGAATAAAACTTCCATAGTATCTACGAAATAAAAATAAATATAAACCGTAATCACTTCCTTTTATTTTTCAAAAAAAAAAAAAAACGAAATAATTGCTATATTTAAGTTGGATGCAATCAGTCGGTATTATACAAACATAATGATGGTAACAAATTTATATTAAATTTTTTTTTTTTTTTTTGAAATTCTGCAGTTAAAAATCACGTGTCAAACAACAATAACTGCTAAGGAATTATATCAGGATTTCATCGGAAATACAGTTAAAGTAGGCCCGGTTAGTAGGAAGGAAGATTAAGGTGGTTCTGGCATATAAAGAAGAGGAGTGAGGAATATGTGGGTAGAAGGTTAGGAAATGACTATAAGTGAGAAGAAAAGGAAAGGTAGACCTAGAATTAGATAGATGGAGGATAGAAAGAGATAGAGAAGAGGAAGAAAACAAAGAGACAGAAGGCTGTACTCTGTTTTCATCTTCTCACTTCCTTTCCATTTTCCAAGGCTGTTTAAGCCTTGGAAAATGGAAAGGAAGTGAGAAGATGAAAATAGAATAAAAGAATATGGATAGAGAGAGTGAGGGAGGACCTGAGACTGAGAGAAAAGGACGCCGAGAACAGAGGAACATTAAAACTTACTGGTTAGAATAAAGAATACCAACTTCATTTGAATGGAACAATCAAGACTTATGTGATTTAAAAGATACTTGAAAAATAAAATAATATCTATAACAGTGTTTCCCAACCTGTGGTCCGTGGTATGTTTTCAGATGGTCCGCGACTGTGGCAGCAATAATATAATTTTTTTTTTTATTTTTAATACTTAATTCCCAACAATCGCTGCTGAAAAGTATTATTATTTAAATTTAAATTCGCATAATAAAAGATAACTCACTTCAACAATACTGTTTAATCGAAAACATCGAATTTAACTGCTTGTCTATTA